>VJMY01000166.1:0-127946 GCA_009869795.1 Neelides sp. FZ-2019
ATTTCTTGTGTGAGAATAGATTATGTGAACTGAATTTGAGGAAATATGGAGAAGAATATCTTGGAATTTTGTTATTGGGAATTTAGAACTATATTATTAAATTAACCTATAGTATTTAAAGTTATAATCCATTGTATTTATAAACTATTAAAAGATTATATAATATCATGAATTGGGTATTATTTTACATTTCTGTACATTTAACCATTATTTCGGCATTTCGATTTAAAAATTTCTGCACTAATAATCAAAATTTCTGTAAAAATAATTATTTCTGTAGCTTAATATATTCCCAATAAATGAATCACTTACTGCTATATCTAAATTCAAGTTCTAATGATTTATTGTTAAAAGACAACATTTCTTCCATGTAATATATGTAAATAAAGTGAAAGACACTTGCTAAAGCTGACAAACCAATGAAAAAAATAAAATAACATATTAAAATAGGTGAAAATTCTTCGTGAAATCGAAATAAATTGAAAGAAAGAAAAAACCAATAAAAGACAATCGAGAACGCGAAAGAATAGTAAATTTTTAGATCGTATTTGCTTTTATACTTCACAAATCTAAAGTTAATAGGATCCCAGTTAAAAGGGAGACTTCGAAATTTTCCTGCTGCTGATAATAAGTCACTCATGTGAAACAAAGTTAATTTTGAAAACATTATTTAATTCAAATCAAATCAAATTAACAATAATTTGTTATAATAATTTTAAATTTAGAAATTTAAATGAATGGAGAAATGACTATTTTAAGTCAAGTAGAATATAATATTAATCAATAAATTATATCTTTCCTGATCATGACAAAATATTAAGAAATGTTTTTGTTTTAGAGTCTTATTTCAAAAAGGTTTTATTGCGGAACATTTTATTTTTTAATTGTGTATGTATAACTTTTATTGCTATATTGTAGAATATTAAATTTGATTAATGTATTAAAATACCAATTGGGTTTTATAATTGAATTATAAGAGTAGAAAATTAAAAAATGATTGTCTATAGATAATTCAATCAACTTTCATTTATTTTTAATGATATATACCTACCTATTTTGATCTCAATCATATGTATCTATAAATATACATGCATTACATTCACAAGATGCTAGATGTGAATATAAAATGAGCTACGTATATAATCAAATTATAATCAACATTTATTGATTTAATTAAACATTTTTTAGACTACTTTGTTAACCCATAGCTCACTGAAAAAAATTTGTTGGCCTTCAAGTGTAAAAATGCCCATAATTTATAATAAATCTCGAATTAAGTTTTTAACACTTATTTAATTTTATGGAACCTGTCTATATTGTGCTAGTATATTTGGAATAATGGTCCATTTACATGTTGCATATTATATTTAATGTTAAGTAAAAAAAAAAACTCTTATTCAATAACCTTTGTAAAAAATTTTTACTGATATATATTTTTTAGCTAGATTTAGAAATTGAATTTAATAAAAATTACTATAAAAATAGAATTTAATTCCATATAGAATAATAATTTCATGGTATTAAAGTTGTGAGACTTTGGACATATCTAGTCAATAATGAGAATGCACAATTCTGGTAAATATTATTCAATTTTTGGATATATATATATATATTATAAATTATAATTAATAATATTATGAATGTGACCACCCAGAAATAATAAATCGCCATTATATTATAAAGCATTCCATACTTATTGTTAGTTTATTAAGATACTTATATACTTTTATATTTTTAAATGCAATATTGGTTAAGTTAAATACAATACCTATATACACAAATTTTTAGAGACAATGGGAAATTAATTAACCGAGGTATGGATATTTCGGGGCGTCAAATATCATTAAACAATATGAACAGAGCTTAATTATAGTCTCCTCATTAAACTCATTTAACTCTGATTATTTCATCATTTGACTCTCGATTTAATTGACTCAAATTGACCTCTCAAAACAAAATCTCCCAAAATTGAGCTTTTGGTTGTGAAAGCTCATCTAAAGTTAATTACCTTCAAAACAAAAATTAAAAGCGAATGACCATCATTCAATAACTTACCACCCGCAATCTTTTGTCGTTGAACCAATTTTATTTTTACGACATTCATTAACGAATGGTTTAGCATTAAAGATTTAGCCGTTAAAAGCACATTTTATTAATGAGAGGATATCTGCTTAGCTGACAATGATAGTTGACCTCTATTATGACACGAACGCAAAGGTTATATAAAAGAGGCCTCAACTTAAAATTAAAATATTTAATCATAAAATAAAAGATTCAAGTTAAAAAATCAAAGGTAAAAATTAAAAATGGAGATTTCAAAAGTAACGCTGGTTGTTTTTCCTTTAATCGTCTTCATTATACAATTAGTAAGTTTATTAATAATAATTAAATACTTAATTTACCCATGTACCAACTTATTTATCAACACCAGCAATAATTAAACCATTATATTATTGTATTGTATTAGCGATATGTGAATGGGCAAAAATCTTGCAAGATGCTTGTATCAGAGATAACCAAAAAACAATTGACAGGAATTGCAAAATGTGTGAAATCAATGAAATTCAAGAGTGGAACCGAAAAAAATGCGAAAATGACAGTTAATATTTTTACCTACTTCTCTAAAATATTATGCATTTGTTATTAAGATAAGATTTGTTAGAATATTACCTTGTTTATTCTCTTTATTTTATTGTCAATATTTTCCAATTAATTAATTAATATATTAATTTGTATTTTTAAGTGTGTCCTCAAATGTGTCATGATAACTGAAGGAGTGGTGAGTTTAAATTTGTATTCATTTTTATATAAAAAATATCGAGTGAATATCTTTAGTATAATATTGTTAAACGTGTATTTTAACAAATTTACATTTTAAAATAGCTTGACCCTGAAGGAAATATCAATAGAGAAGCCGTTGGAAAATTTGTTGAATTAAATTTTCCTGAAAGTCTTCAAGAAAGAGGAAAAACTTCTTTTTTTAAATGCGCAGATGAATTTGGTGATTTATTAAATATTGATCTATACTAAAACTTATTCATTTAAATAAATTTTAACAAATACTCAATTACACTTTGTATCTACGAATAGGAGATAAATTGGACACAAAGGAGGAATTCTGCAAGACTTATGATCCCATGATCAAGTGCTTCCTTGGATCGGTTTTTTCAGTAATTTCTAATAACATCTCCTTATTCTTTCTAGCATTTTCATAATCATTTTAAAAAAGATAAATTATTTCTAATTATAATTCTTTGGATTTTAGATGTGCCCTTCATAGTTGAATGGAAAAAACTGAAGAAAGTTAAAAGTTCGCGTTTGTCAATTTTGATTTCTCAACTTTTCTATATATATTTACATTTATTAATATTGATATTTCATAATATACTAACTATATAGGTATATAGTTATTTTTTATTGTTAACTATAATTAAATTGTATTGAGTTAAATAATTAATTTCGAAATTGACATCATTAGCAATAAAAAACATTTCATTTAAATAACCTATTATATTTAATTATGACAATTTTTATGTATGAAATATGCTAACCATAAGTAAGTCCTAAATTAGTAAATGATGTCTTTATGCTTTTCCTTCCTTTTAATCTTTCCATTTATGCTTAAATTCATTGCATAGATAGATTAATTTTTTTAGAAACATTATATTAACATTATCTCTTTATTGAAGGATAATTGCGGATTCAAAAAAAATCATTTCTTTTTTATAGATCATATAAAAATCTTTATTTTTATAGCTTGAAAGTCTTTGGGGGAGTGTTTGATTAAATTTTGAATAACTTATGCATTTGACATCATTCTAATATCAACTCAATGTAAACCAACGAATTTAAAATTGTGGAATGATGAAAGATCCTATTGGAAGGCCTGAGAAAAAAAAGGAAATTTTGGTTGCGTATTGTGCAACTCGCGGACAGAGTCTACACTCTTTCTCAAAGTCAGTAACCTATCTTGAAGTAGTGATTATCTTTTTTGCAGATTTCGCGTTTTATTATAAGGAAGAACTTGTTTGGTATTTTTATACATACTGTGGCACACAAGCTTATGCGGATGGAAAATTAAGGGGAGTTTGGAGTAGGATTGTTAGACTGATTGAATTTTGGTGATATGTTTTATATAAAGTCAACATAAAATTGAATGATTTGGTTATTTTGATTTTATTTTTGCTTTCATTACTATATTTAAGACTATATATTATATTACATTGGTTTAGATATGTATACTATAATTGACTACTAGATTAATCAAAGTGATTAATCCCCCTCGTGCGGGAGGGGAGGGTTTCAATGAGGGCCCTCATTGAAAGGGAAAATGGCAGAAATGCATAAAGCATTCTTCTTTGCTTTAACTCTCATTAAGATCATCTGGGTTGATAACAACGGGCAATATTCTTTTGAAATCTCTAATGTTTTCATTCTTGTCATCTTTAACCATTGATTAAATTAAAAATGTCTACTGCTTTTTCCTTAAGTAGAAAAACTTAAGTAGAACCTTAATTAATAAGATTGAAATATAAAATTATAAATTATATTTTTAAGGGAATGGTTATTACTTGTAATGTTCATAAAATTTTCAACGAGAAATCATTTTGGGGTGATCCAGAAATTTTCCGACCTGAAAGATTTTGGATTCAAAAGGAAAAATAAATAGCATTTACGCTGATCGCCTGGTCACATTTGGATTTGGTAAGAGCTTTGCCATTTAGAAAATGCAAATACATATTGTAAATTTTTAATGATTAGTATTAATTTTATCTTTGCAGGAAAACGAATTTGTCCAGGAGAGAGTTTAGCTCAAACTTTTTTGTTTATCTATATCACTTCACTCTTGAGACACTTTTCATTTTCGCGAGCTGAAGGGGAAATTTATTCAGAAGAGCCTGTTTTTGGATTCACTCAATCTGCACAACCTTTTAATTGCATCATTAAGAAACGATTTTAAAATGCTTAACTATTAATATTAATTACTCTTAAAAAATTAATCGAAAATAGGCAATAAAAACTTTTAGGGTTGTTACTTTATGTCTTTATGTCTAAATACATTAAAAGTTTAAACTTGTAATATAAATACCTATGTACAGGGTGTCCATTAAGTCAATTAACATATATGCATTAATTTTAATCGACTCTGTATACGCATTATGTTTCTTCTTATGCATTGATTTCTAAAAGTGTCATCATAGATTTTTATCTTTTCTTGTTCGAAGGTCGAAGTCGAAATGCTTACTTTCATGGTCCTGCCATCTGGCCCTCTTCTAATCAAGAGCATTTCAAGATTAACAATTAATATCAATTTACTTCTACTTTGGAACATAATAAATAAATAAATATATAATATTAATTAATAAGTTTTATTTAATTATACATTTCATGAAAAATGATCATAGAAATTATTATTGGGTTCATTTGTTTCATTCTCTTTTACTATATGAGAGAAAGGAAGCTGAAGAAAACAAGACCACCAGGTAATTTAAAATATTATTTTAAGTAGTATTTTTTTCAAAAATTTACAGGTACAAAACTACATAATTGTTTGAAATTAATATCTTTAGCCATAGAGTAATGAACTCATGAAGTTTTAATTTAATTTAGGACCATTTCGCCTTCCTCTGCTTGGTAATATGATTCAAATGTATCAAGCTCATCATACTCATGTTCATCTTGCTTTTGAGAAACTCTCTAAGGCTCATGGAGATATCATGTGTGTCAAAATTGGCTTTCTCGAAACAGGTGCACTTTTTCAGTACTCAAAATCTAATAGGTAGATATTTAAAATACATAAATTTAAACGTTATAGTTCTATGTTTACATAGTATAGTGTAGATTTATACATCTAATATTATACTCAAATTATTTCAGTTGTTCTATCCTCGTTTGATATTTCGAAGGAACTTTTGGTTAAAGACGAGCTAAGCGAAAGATTTTTTACTCCATTTATTTCTGAAAGATCTTGGAATAAGCCACTAGGTTAATTTCTTAAATGATTTATCATAATGATAAACTAAAAATAAATTAAAGAATTTGAAAAAACTTGATTACAGGATTGATATTTTCAAGTGGAGATCTATGGAAAGACGTCCGCCGATTCACTGTCCGAAACTTGAGAGACTTTGGCTTTGGAAAAGTAAAATCCATGGAAGAGATATTAGATCAGGAAATTGAAGAACTTAATAAGTACATTGAAGAGGAGATGACAAAAAAAAGTGGAAAAGTTCACTTCAGAGGATTTTTTTAATATAACAGTCTTGAACATATTATGGACTATGTTGGCTGGCTATCGTTTCGATCACAGAGATGAGAAACTTAAAAGACTTATGGTCCTCATTGAAAACATATCCAGATCTGGGAATTTTGGAGCTTCAGTAGCCGTAGCATTTCCGGTCCTCAGATATATATTTCCTCGTTCAACAGGGTATGCTGATTCTGTGGAAGCTATTGTTCAGCTTCGAGAATATTGCAAAGTAGGGTATAAAATATAACTTAAATAATAAATTACCATGAATAATACTTAAGTATACAATATTGAATAGATACAACTGTAAAACACATTAATTTAACATTTTTAAATTAATTTTTACAGATGATTCTAGACAATTCAAAAAATTCGGATTACAAGACAAACCCTTCAAATTTTGTTGAAGTTTGCCTTAAAGAATTAGAGAAACAAAAAGAGGACCCTTCAACAAATCTTAATTGTTATCAATTTATTTTCAATATATCTTATTAAATATTATTTTTACTTATATGATTATTTTCAATTTTCCAGTGGAGAATCTTTGGATCACTATAATGGACTTATTGTTAGCTGGATCTGAAACGACTAGCAATAATCTTAGCTTTGCCATTTTATACATGGTATTATACCCTGAAATTCAAAAGAAAGTTCAAGATGAAATTGACAGCGAATTTCCATCAAATTTACCAAGTTATGCCAAAAGAGATGCGTAAGAGAAATCTATTAAAGTAATTAAACTTTTTATACTTTAAATAAATACAGACCAGTAATAATTCATTACTACAAATTCTTAGACTCCCGTATACTCAAGCAACAATATTGGAGATAATTCGATATGGTGATGTTGTTCCACTTCTACCCCAAAGACAAACAACGGCTGATGTCAAATATGGAAAATATACATTTAAAAAAGTAATTTACTCTTTTTATAAATTAAAAAAATCGTTTCGTAAATTAATACAAATAATTACATTTAGGGCATGGTCATAACTTGCAACATTCATAAAATTTTTAAAGAAAAGCCTTTTTGGGGAGACCCTGAAAATTTCCGGCCTGAAAGATTCTTGAACTCAAATGGGAAAATCAACAATGTTTACGCTGATCGTGTGACCGCATTTGGATTTGGTAAGAGCTTTTAATTTAGAAAATGCAAATATTGTGATTTGTTATGGAATAACATTTATTTGGTCATTTCAATCCTAAACAAATTTTCTTTTCTTATATTTATAATTCATTTTTAGGAAAACGCATTTGTCCAGGAGAAAGTTTAGCTAGAACTTCCATGTTCGTTTACTTTACATCTCTTATGAAAAACTTCACATTTTCGCAAGCGGAAGGAGAAATTTATACCGAAGAGACTGTGTTTGGATTTACACAATCTCCACGTCCATTTAACTGCATCATTTCTAAGCCATCGCTCAATCCTATTAAAATCAATTATTAATTAAAGCTATAATACAAATAAAAGTATAAGGGAACATTCAACAATATCGTTACGTTATAAGGGGAGGGGAGGGGGTCAGGACGAGCGTAACGCGTAATGTTGAAGGTATAGGAGAAAATGGCGAAAAAGCGTAACAAGGGGGGAGGGGTCGAAAATTTCGAAGAATACCGTAACGATATTGTTGAATGTTCCCTAAATGGTTAATTCTCAATCACTGACTAATTTATGGCACTTATTGTTAGTTGTAATAAACGAGTAATTTCCTAGTAATTTCCATCCAATATTACCTTATTGCAATGCCAAGAAGTAGAATGGGCAATGAGACTAATGAGAATGTCACTTAGCATTGAGCGCTCTTGAGGAGATGAAAACAAAGGAATCAAAGGATGAATGAGTCAATTGATGGTTTCGAGGGGTTGAGGCGGAATGACCCGAAGGAGAGAACCAGAGGGGCGAATTGTCATCAGAGTAGAGATGAAAAAAAAGAAGCCGTGTTACTCGTAGCGTGGTTGTTGCGAGGATTGTCGGTTGGAGCAGATGTTCTTCTCTCTCGACTCACCTCACCATCGAACGACCCTTGAGTCGTTTAAAGGCCCTTCCTTCCCCATTTCCTCCTTCCAGTCCCTCGTCTCAAGGTGAAATTGAAGGTAAGCTTCTCTCTTCCCATACGCCTTCTCATTATCACTTTCATATGTCATATTACTTGTCCCACACACATGTCTGAAGATCAAATAGACCAAATTATATCTCTATACTTTTAAATATAAAAATTAAACTTCCAATTCCAAACTCAATTAAAAAAATTTTGAACTTAAAAATTAAAATAATTTACAGATGATTAATTTGATTTTCAATTTAATAAATTACATTATTCTGGAATTATCATTTGACTAATATACTTTTAAGAGAGTTTTAAATTATCTATATATTATTTTAGTATAAAATTGTCCAATAATTTTTTAATGCAGAAATTTTAGAAATTATACTTAAATTATTTAGATGTTACAATTCAATCATTAGACTTTAAAGAATTGTCATTTAGAAAATTAATGTCAATTTAGCTAATTGTTACATGTATAAATTCATCGTTAGTAAGAAATTAAACATAATATCTAATTACCAATAAGTATTGAAGTATTTATGCTTATAATAATGAAGTAAATAGTCCATACCATACTTATTCATTATAATTTATAATGTTCTCAAACTTTATTTCGAAAATCACTTGTTACAAAGAAAAATTGGAGCAATTTTACAAGTCTTAACTATCATTAAATCATGATTTTCGTAGGTTGACATTTAGTGAATAGTTATAAATCCTAAATTTACTAATCCTAAGTTTGAGGAGTTCAATAGCGTTTACTAACGCATTTATGTATATTTAGTTCTATTCATTTCATTGGTTTAACTGAAGGAGGAGCAGTCGCTTAATTTTATGACCTTTCTTTCTTTCAATGACTTAATGACTATACCGGACACTAACTTTCTTAAAATACACTTGAGGCTTGGTATTTCATTCCAAACACGCATTAAGACATTTAAAAGTATTTAATCATTTGACTACCAATAAGCCCGCGGTCGGAATAGATAAATATGAGATATGAGACCTTATATCTATTATGCACGCATCATTTATTGTTCCTGAATATTTTATATGGGTTAGCAACAACGTTCGCTTCAATCATAAAAGGCATGATGTCATAAGCCGAAGTTCCATTTTTCTCACATCGCATTAATATTCTCATACACATTCCTATTACAAATATATACACTTTGATCAAGCCTTTTATTGTCATAATGCAACATAAGTATATCCTTGGTAGTTATTGTCTATGGGCTCAACATGAACCACGTGGTCCTTATCTCCAAACCCACATTCGAGTTCTTTACAAGGACCAGTGGACTCGAATCTCTTAAAATGGAAATCCGTTCTCTTCAAATCTTTCACAATTTCCTTATAAAATATCCATAAAATAAATACAAAACAAAGTGAATTCTTCATTATTTGACTTGTGAAAATTCTTGTGCCATTTAGCGTAGGCGGATTTAAGAGTTTCTCTATTCTTTTGAATTCAAAGTTTGAGTAAAATTGAAGATAAGTGGTCAAACGAGGCATAAACTTCAGAGGAACGATCCAGCGCATTATTTACTCAAATTTCAAAAACAATTATTAAATAAAGAAAATTCCTTATAGTTCACGTAATTAAAGGGAAAAGTGTCTTCTTATCAGAGAGCTTTTGCAGAGACAAATTGCTGGGTAAAGTGAGAAGTGGTTCTGTAGTGCATTGTATTGTAGTGGGTGGTGGTGGTGGTGGTGGTTTGGTTGTCCTAGATCGAAAGCTTTTCATCTCTATCTCAACATAACTTAATAAATTAACAATTTATAAATACAATTAATTAGCAATTATATAACCATTTAGAACTGCATAAGCTATCTTAACATTTGTATAAAAGTCATTTTAGTCTGCACGCTTTGGCATTGTATCGATAGAGTAAGTATATTATGTATGTTTTCTATATTCTTATAAGACCATATTTAAACTCAAATAATATGATTGCATAATATGTATGAGCGAGCGATATTAAAAACTGCATGCAAATTAGCAATTTTAACATAGTTCCAATTCCAATCTAGGCATATCACATCAGATAGTAAATTTCAATACATACCAAACAGCATTAGCTTTCCAAGAAAATCTTTAATTATAATGAGTTTAAATAATTAAATTTGAGTTAGACACGTCAACAGAATCAACACTCTGCGCGTAAAGATAAAAAGATAGTTAGTACATAAAAAGGCTTTATATCTATTAATTCATAAGTTATTTTTGTCCATGACAAGAGGAAAATGGAATAAAAGAACTTTTGTATACTCAAAAACTCATGTGTATTTATTTTGTATGGGTTTTGAAGGTGGTTGGATCCGCAATGCGCTGTGAGGAGTAAATGAACTAGACGACCAAGGAGGAATTTCTTCTCCGTCTTCCCCGGGCACTTCTCCAAAACTCGGAAGGAATCTCGGAGTATCACGTGTGAATTTTAAAGCCCCGTGTGGACCCGTGTAGCCGTGAAGTCATTTTTATCTCAAATCGTCACGCCCTTTTCACGCTGCACTTGTTGTTCCGCTCCGTCACCCAATTTTAATCTCAGGTTTCTACACAATTTTATATCTCACTCTATAAATCTCTCGTCAACTTAAGCAAATTCATGATAAATCATTTCATTATCCTCAATCTATCACAATTTGCTTAAACTTTGGTGAATTCTTCATGATTATAATCATTTATATTTTGATCTTTGAGCAGATGCTCGTCACATTAGATGCTTAAAAAGTCAACGTTATAAAAGGTGATTATTTTTGAAATGTTAATATCTTTTACATAGGCATTATTGTATCTATTGTTAGCATTTCAGTCAAGAAAGAATGTCTTTTGGACATCAAATTTTCTGTAATTTAATTATCATGAGAGTTAAATAGAGATTAAAATATGATTGCTAATTGAGTGTATAAAATTGTTTCATTTATTATTTGTCTATTAGGTACTCAAATGGGGTCTGAAGGAAATTTCAAGTCTACGGATTTTGCACTCCGAGCTCAAAAGAAAATACTTGGCCAGTTCGCGAGTCGAAAAGCGGCAAAAATGTTCATCAATGAAAACTTGTCAAATCTCCTCGATCTCCTCTACCAACTCATTAAGACACATGTAAATTGAGTTAATGCCTTTTGACACATTCTACTTTTATTCTATAATTTTTAATTAGAAGGTGAAGGTAAGCTGCATTATATACCTTCAGTTTCAGTGTATTTATGCCATACTTATATATTTTTATTATATATTTAATTATTTACCAGTTGGCCTTGTTCCTTGTAAAAGCTATATCTGTATTATTTATTAAGAATTTCAGCAATCTAAAATTATTTATTGAACGGTTACAGACAAAAGATAAGAAGAATGCAGAAAAGTTCGTCAAAAACATCATTAAACTCTCAATTAAATTTGGTCTTTTGGCACAAAATGAAGTGTTTTCACAAGATGAAATTCGTGAGGCGAATAAATTTGCAGATAATTTTAAACACATTGTGATGACCATTACGTCGTTTGTGGAAGTAACTATTTTAAAATAAAACCTAAGCTTATAACCTACTGTGCGTTATTGTTTAAAAAAAAGCTACCTAAATATATTGAAAAGGCTACTATGAGAATTATTTTAAAGGGAACTTTAAAAATTACAGGTGGACTTTACTTATGATCGAAATTATCTCATTAATGCAGTGGATGAATGTGTTAAAGATATTGCCAAGTTGATTCGACCTCATCTCACAGAAAAAACGGTTGGTCGTGTAGAGTCAGTTGGAAAAATTCTCCAGAGCCCCGACCTCCTCGATAGTGCATTTAAGAAAGGAAGTCCTGAGAATGACATCATGCTCAAAATGGTCACAACAATCAACAAGGCGATCGAGAACGGGGAATTGTGATATTACAACTTAACATAGCAAATAATGCCAAGAATGTGCCAACTTCATCTTGTTTTTATTTACGAGTCGAAAGCATTTCAATCTAAACTAATATATTTCCAAACTCTAATTTCCAAAATACTTAATAATATTTAAATCTTTTAAAACAAATTATCACCAGACTTTCTTCCTTTTAAAATCCTTTTAAAATGCTTGTATAAAATTATTTTAATTCAACCTTTAAATGTTTTACACTCTCGATACATGGTTCCTATAACAATGTATACGCCATTTCTAAATATTTAATAAATTCATTAAATTACATCGAGTCTGCCAGCAACTCAACCTTATGATTCCATCCTCATAATAATTCCTAACTAAATAATCTAATAACTGCTAAAGAATAGAATTTTAAATAAACCTATCCTAACCAAATAAACAATTCCCCAAACAAAGCTAAGAATGAATAGAAAATTATATTTTTAACAAAAGGCTCTAATTAAAATTTACAAAAGAACAACTCAATTTGACAAAACAAGGTACTACGTCGCAGTTGAATATTTGAGTTGTAAACATACTTAAATAATAACACCATTATTCTCATTAGATGCAAGTACCAGAGATATGAATGAACAAAATAAAGGATCATTACAGTCTCTCTATTTAAACTGCTTCTCTCTCAAGTACAAGTTCTTATACAATAGAATAATAAATGAACGGCTATAAAAGTGAAAGGCCCAGAAATGCATTCTTATTTGTTTCTCGTAAGAGTTCTTTGTTTCTCTGCATGTTGAACGATTTTCTCTTGGACTCGCAGGCCTTTCCTCTTCCTCACCAGGTTCATGTACTTGGCTGCCCTGTTCTCCGTGTCGGCCTTTTCCCCGAAATGGGTGAGTTCCTCTTCCGTCCTTGGAGCCCAGAACGGATCGATGTCGAGAACCTAAAGAGAGAAAAAATGAACGCGTCTCAATGAATAAAAAGTTCATCTGCATACGTACTCCTGGATTTGAATCTCCTCCTTCCAAACTCCCTTTACATCATTACTTCAATTACACTCATTTTCCCTCTTTTTCTTCACGAATCATCCCATCAATTACAACCGCACCCTGAGGAATCCCCCTAACAATTTCATTTAATTGAGATGAGGATAAACACATACAGGTGAAGTATGTTTACCATCCCATGCTCATTTAAAATGTTTCGCGAGCGAAGGATTTCATGAATGAAATCCCCATTGCAGCACAAGTATTTGACATGATCAGTCCAATCCAGACATGATCTACTAGGTAAATTATAAATTGGAGAATAAAGTTATTAATTATTATAAAAAATGCAATATTTATGTAATAAACGCATTTTTTCCAAACTTTAATGGAATTTTGGGAAGATCATACACATGTGTAATTACACATAATGCTATATATCTATTTAATAAAGGAGTGGAAAGGTAAGAAAGCGTGAGAAGACCTTTGAATATATCAAGCTCTTAAGAAGCCAAGCGTATAAGTAATCTCTCTCATTTGCATTCTCTCTGGATTGAAAGTAGCAGAGAATATTTTGACTTTGACCGTGAATTGAAATGGAGTTTGAAAGGAGAAGAATTGGAGGAATTTGATCTTGTGCGTGAATGAGGTTGAGCCCGAATCTCCGCACACTCACATTCACCATCCATCCACGCACCCAGTGGTTGGGAATGGTTGAATGAAGAAGAGAATTTAGTTGGATTGATAGTTCGGCCATTGTTCTCCTCCTCGTGGATTCCACCTGGATGAATGTACTGTTTTTTGCCATTTTTCTCCCTGCTCTATTCTCGATAAGGGCGCCGGCCGGCTCGTGAGGAATTTATTCTCATTCTACCACAGATTCCACGACCACCAATCCTCTTTAGGACGCATCAGAATATTAAGAATCATTCAAATAATTCCGTTTTATTTCTTAAAAACTCCAGAACCCCTTTTCAAATCCCTCAACCCACAACTTTTATGATTGAACAGAAAAAAGAGAGTATGACAAAAAGGAGCATCTCTCAGGATTACGATTACATCCAAGGGAGCTCTCCATCACACCAATAAAACTCCCTATCATACAAGACGCATCATACGGAATAATCCGCATTAAAAGGAATAGTACATAAGCTACAGATCCGTCGAGCGTCTCTTCAATTCTCCTTGTATATTCTTCTTGTATGTATTTATTGTATTCTTCTTGTTCCTAGGTCTTTTGGCCCAACATGAGATCTCTCATTGAGAATGTCTGAAGAGATGAGTCGAGGGCCAAAGTAAGGAAATTGATATAATTAAGGAGGTGAATCGTGGAGAGTCCGTGTGTGATCTCGTATAGTTAATGAAGGGGAATATGAGAGTCTCACGAGAGGGTCCCTGGAAATTAGTGTAAAAAACGGGAGTTGGTTGTCGTCGGGAGGAATGTGGCGGAGAGACACATCAACATAATGATGATGTCAAGATTGCGTGAATCCGAGGAAAATGAGCCTATGAAATTCCATGAGATGAAGGCTCCGGAAACACCATACAATCACCACCCCGCATTCCTTCACTCATAAAAAAATTTCATTTCTTTAACCTCCCTTCGGCTACTCTCATTTAACAACTACACTTTCTGCACACTGACTTCAAGAATATACGAGGGATGATGGAAATGTTCCTGGCTGCTGGTGCCATTCAGCTCCAATGCTTGGAACGTTAAACTTAGTTTTTCAAAACCCAACGGACAATCCTCCTTTTATGCCTTATGAAATGAAAGTGCAATTTGGGAGATTTTATTTGTTTAAAGCCATAAATCAAAGGATGATGAGGATTGTCGACCAGAAGGTTATCTCATGAATGTACGTGGCCAGGGCGTAGGTGCATCTTCTGGGCTCACAGAGGGAGAAAACCAGAGAGAAATAGATTAATTCCTAGAAGTTTCGAGAATTGGATTGAGAATATCAATAATAAGAGAGGAATTCAGAGGGAGAGGCCATTAATGCCCCGATTACCATACTTGCACTGACCAGGGGGCCAGTTTAATTACACAACCCGCCCCCAACTCACCTCACCCATTCATTCACTTTCTCAACACCTCAAGAGGGAAGCCCGTTAAAATGGATAAAGTTCGGAGAGTTACCTCAAAACCGGAGAAGAGGAGTTGCGGTAGGGCGAGGCCTGACGTTCCCCGCCGCACCTCGTTTGCAAAGTCGAAGGACTCGATGACAGGGAGAAGAGCCACGACTTCAAACATCGTCGTTCCCTCTTGGAGGTCACCATGCAGAATCCGCCCGCCGCGTTTCCCCAACACTGCGTACAACTTCCCTATGAACCAACACGCAAAAGAAAAAATTAAGCTTTGTAATATTTACAACGACCGTATTTATAATCATAAGCCATGCCAAACTCCATGCACATGGCCGTCCTTTTATGAATCCTCATATGTCCATGCCCTAAAGACCATTTGAGTTTTAATCATATGCTTAAGGTAATCTGAGAGAGAAAATAGACATCCTGCCTGCCTCCCTTCACAGACAGGCCACCTTAATAAGCATCCCTTGTCTAATGAACGATTCTTCGAAAAATGTCTAGTTGAATGAGGATTGAACGAGGTTTTCTGAATTAATTGCAGGGATGTGTCCTTAGGAGGACATTAAGTGAAAAAGGATTAGAGAATGAAATGGGTCTTAAGAAAGGAGTAAAAATACGTTTATTGTATTATTTTGAGTCACTTGAAGAGGAAATGAAATTTTAACTTCGCCCCTTGAGATTACAAATGTCTCGTAAATTGAGTGGAGAGTTAATTGGGAGGGTCAGAGGTTTTCTTGAGAACTCTTCCATGTACATTTGAACAGGTGGATGGACACCTGGAAGTCATTTTCAAATGATGTTGGGTGTGGATTGAGTCATGGACGTCTTCTCGCCCTTAATCCCGCAACTCTCTCTCTCTCTCTCTCTCTCTCTCTCTCTCTCTCTCTCCAACCATCAAGACTTTATTTTCCCATGGGAAATGACCGGCTGGGAATTGGGATTGACGTAGGTCCTGTCTTAATAATTCCTTATCGGGAAGATTCCCTCGGAGATCTTTATCATCTCTATAGCCTTCTCAACTCTGAACTCAACTACGTACTCACCTGCTACGTTCTACGAGATTCAAATCTTATTTCTAAGAGAGTCAGAGGACTCCTAAGAGAACTCCTCCAAATGCGCCTCATTTCCCTGTGCACAACAACAACAAACTTCGTCTTCCTCTAAACCCTTGTAGCAAGAATGATTAGCCCATGTTCGTACACAACTCTGGAGTTCATTACGTATGTGTGCAAATTCATTTGTTTTCATCTTTCAAGACAATCTTCCCAAAGTCATCCTCGATTCACTCATGAATCGCATACGCTTCTTAACATGTCTTTTCACTTCCTTCTTCTCCCCTCCTCCATTTCATGATTCATGTGCTTGGGAATTGAACTGAAATTGGTACAATAGTCCTCGCTTTTATCATTTATGATTTTATGATCAGGATTTCTTTATTTCTTTAAAGCATTAAAGAATATGCTCTCATCTTTGCTCCCATGTGCACACGCACATTCTCAAATTCATAATTCATGCTACAAGAGCGGGTTTGGTTGTTGTGAAATGAGTATTGAATTATAGGAAGTTATCGTTTTCTCTCTTTCCTGATGTGATCCGTTGAGAGAGTGGAGGGATTGAAAAGGACGAGATGGGTTTGAGGGGAGTCTTAAGGGTTAATTTCTCAATTAGGAAGGGGCAGAGGATGGGGTGGAAGTGGAAGACGGTAGCAGTGGACTCGTTGTTCTCCCAATCTCCACCACGATCAGATGATTAATCAATAGAAATTAGTGGGGGCGAGTGTTCCTCCCTACCCTACTTTTCCACGGGAGAAAAAAGGAGTCTTCGCCTTGAACTGAGGTTCACCTGGGAATCGTGCCGGAGGGGAAGCTGCCGCAACAGGTGGGGAGGAGGAGCCTAATGACGTGAGACGAGGAGAGATTAAACTTATCTTCGGAACAGCTATTATGAACCTCTCGTTTCCCCATAAAAAAGAGGAGAATAAGGACGAGCTACTGTGTTACTCTCCTTCAGAAATTGTGGTTTTCGAGCGGGGGGAGTTCGGGCTCCCTCCAGGACTCGACTCTAATCCCCTGCCTCCGAATGCAAATGTAGGTGTGCGTAGGGGAAGCCTCTTCCTTTCATTCATTCATCGAGGCGTCGTGTAGTAAAGGCGCTTCCATTCATTCACTGCCCTCGGTGGCGAAATCCTGGACAGGGTCGGATGAGCGGGCGAGGAAGGGCCGCGATGATCCAGGAGTCATTTGCATTCTCGTCAGGGACCTGCCCTTTCGACTCTTCCCACATCAATCCAATTCCCCACCTCCTCCCCACACCACATGTTCCAGGGAGGAAAGTGAGTGAAATGATTTTCTTAATATAGCCTCGTCCCTCGGAACGCCAGGAGAGGATTGAAAGGAGGAAAAAAGTATAAAATTCATCATTACGACTCCTTTTTCCTTCGAGGTGAAAATGTGGCCGTTGTGGAAGGGAGGAGATGAGGGCGATAAGAGGGGAAGATGGATGGATTTCGGGAAGGGTCGAGAGTGAAGTCCTCCTGTTTGTTTACGCGCCCTACAGGTGTTGTCCGTCCGGGGACATTTCCCCTGGGTGCATCCTCGAGATGAGCAGGTGGAGGCATGTATGGTAGATTTCTACCCGGGTCCACCTGCCTTCCCACCACTCCCTCCCACATCCAGCCACACACCTCTCATTCATTAGCCTAAACGACTCCTTCTTCATCTCAGTCACCTCGAGGAGATTTCCTCAGACCCGAGAAAACCTATTCATAGGCTCATAATGCAGGAAGAAGTTTATAACCTCCAGATCTTTTACCTGGAAAGGGCGTCTCGACCAAGCCGTACATATGGGTCTCTCCGAGGGTATTATTATGGAGGTTTTCCAAGGGACTCCGTTATGGGGGTTGGGGTTGATTCTTTCGCCCCAATGGCCCGCCACAAAGGCTAGGATTCTCGGCCCAAACACCTCGGCTTCCGCGAAGGAAGGACAATGAAGAGAGCCAAAAGGCAATTCGTCCACGCTCCCCCCGAATCCACCACGGAGGAACCCATCGATCCATTCCTACACTCCATTCCTTGAAATTCGATCATCTCGAGCAAATAATGAGTTCAGGCGAAAGGGTTCACTTCCATAATTCCTTCACATCCATATGCTAATGGAGGGTTCCAAGGGGTTGCTGCTGGTCTTCCAAAGCACCAGGTACACAGAACCTCTACCTCTACACCTCTATATGCTCCATGTAGTGGAATTGGAGGAAGATGAGGAGGAGGTTGCCTTGAGGGTCATTTGATGTTGTCGGCGGGTCCCTTGGGGCGGGAGGTTTGTTTCCCTCGCAGCCAACCCCCTCCGCTCTACTACGCTCTCACCCACTCATTCACTACCCAGTTTCATTGAGAAACACGACCGAGTCGAACCTCACTCACTCAACCACCCTTCACGTGGACACGTTTCCCCCCACGACCCACACTGCCAAACACACAGCTCCTTCCTTAGTAATATAATAATTGAGAAAGAAGCCCATTTTCAATCGTTCTCAAGAAGAAGAGTCCTCATCCACGCCGAACAAGACCCGAACATTGGAAGTGCCAGGGAGTTTATAAGGGGACTTTGGGCAGTGACCGTGTGAGATGTGTAGGAAATAATGAACTCATGATCATGAGAGTGTGTGGACCCTTGGGCCGGTGGGAGTTGTTTTGGGCCTTCGCCCTCTTCGCCATCCCACAACTCTCTTCCTCCTTCAATATCGACGGCGGGACGAGAACCCTCTATGCGAACGGGGTAACTTTTACATTCGAGTTTCACAACATTGCAGAGCAAATCCCTTTTCCTTCTATACAGACCTCTATAAGCTCCTTATAATATCACCCTTCTTTCAAACCCACACTCTTAAGATCTTGTAAGTATATGCGTTGAAGGTGGAGAGCTTAGAAAATGAGTATAAAGATATGTAGAGAGGCTGTACATGTATAACATGAGAGCCTCAGATTCTTTCACTCACTCGGCGGACCCACGTTGTTTCATTCATTTGGAGAATGAATGACATTCCTCATTCTCTTTTTACTAGTTGAACGAGGAGAGTTTGCCGGAGTGCGGGAAGTACGCGGTTTGCAACAAGGTCGACGTCTACGACAAACCCTGGGTGGAGAAGCAGTGCCGGTGTCCGCCACAAACCCCGCCATGCTCAACGTCTCTAGCTCCCAACGATGGACACACCATCACCGATAAGACTCGTCATTATAAAGTACATTTAATACAATTTTGTCAAAATTAATCTCTATTTCAAAATGAGTGTTCTAACTAAAAGTCCTTTTTAATGTTTAGCTGTGCGAGTCGGTGAGGAAACTTCCAAAGTGCAGATACTTCCGAGAAGTCACCTGGACGCTCTTTACGAAAGGTGACAATTTGACCGAGCAAATAGTCAATTGCCAGTGCCCAAAAGACTCTGTAGCTTACATGATCAAGCGACAGGCGTACTCAATTGACGACAACGAAGTCGGTTTTAAATACTCCTTCGCCTGTTCACCCCAAAGTGTAAGGAATTTCATGATTTTTAATTAAAAAGGCCTAATTATCTAAATAATCAAATGTCTTGGAAAGGCAGTAGTGATAATTAAGAAATTGTTTTTTGTATGCAGCGAGTCCTATGTCACCGGAAGGAACCTTGCCGCTTATTCACAGTGAAACGACGCGGGAGTGTGAGCGAAGTGAACACGAGTGGATTGTGCCAATGCCCACGCGGGTTCACGTGTCCGTCTCATCACTCCGACCCTGGCGTGATCTCGGGGAAGTTTTACCCAGATAACATGATAAGGACATACTCCGGCTACTGCAACTGATCCCCCCTGAAAGTAGTAGAAGGCTCCTCGTAATATGATTCCTACTTATCGGAGATAACTCCTCTTGTTGACTCTCCTTAACGGACATGTTCTTCCATAGTCACCCTCACCCTCCCTCCCCTCCCCGCACCACCACCATCACATCTATTTGACTAATCTACTTTCCAAATGTTGATTCTCTTCGTACCTATTTGTAAATTGTGACAATCGACCTAAGACTATCACCCCTCATGTACATTATTGTCAATAGCTCCTTCAGTAGACAAGCGACCACTCTGCTCGACCAAGAAAACCTCTGTAAATACACTACACTTCTCCAAAGAGCAGGCCCATGAGTGATGGAAAATGTACTTGGATGAATTCGATATTAGATTACATACTTAAAACTCTCTTCGAGTGTTGAATGGAAACCCTATGAATAGTAGTGTACGTACCTTTATAAATAATTTTCTTATGTCTACTACGGACCATTCAAGCGTCTTGTACTTTGAGTTTCTCCCGTTCATTTTATTCTACTTTTATACTCAATTAATTTTACAAAGTGATGAGGACGAAGCGATGCTCACAACTTGTACTAATAATGTATGTATAAACATCTTGTAATGTTTACTATATATTCAAAAATGTATTCAAAATGTATGAAAACAGATTATTTGTAAAATGTACTTGAGTTAGTGAGAATTTACAATCATAAATATTAATGTATTATAGTTAGACTAGCAGAGAAAGAGAAATGTAAAAGTATATGAATATATGATTTTAATATGTAATTATGAGAGTATTAATGAGTTTCGTAGAGTTGAAATATTTGTACTTGAGCGAAATTATGAATGAAGTTTATATTATTACAAGTACCTTAAAAAGTGTAAAAGTGAAGACAATCCCCGCAGCAGCTTTATGAGTACGTGACATTGAAAAAAGTGATGAAGAAGAATTCCTCAATAAAAAGTAATAATAATAAGTTATAATCATATAATCACTCAATTTCATCTCATTGAGAAACTCTTCCATTCATTCAAGATGCCCATTCGTCTCTCAGGAGAGATTCCCTCTCATCACGCATTCCCAATTATGCAAAGTAATATTATTGCAAAAATTAGGTAGGGTGATGTTTAATATTCTTCTTTTTAATTCGTGGTCGTCGGTCGTAATCACTTGATTAGTCCACTCCCCCATTTAATATTATACGCGCTTGGGTAAAGGTAGGGAGCAGCTGTACTCATACGCGAGAGAGGTATAATCTCGGAGTCGAATCCTCACAAACACTCCTTAATTCCTCGCAAAAAAGATTTCCACCTTCGAAGAAAGATTAGGAGCGAGTCTCCTTCAGCTCCATTCACATTCCCTCTCATTCAGACTACCCTTTTTTCAATGAGAGAACACAAGGCGAATGAATGAAACGAAGGCCTTTCTCACAAATGACGAGGAAAATGAAACGAGTGAAGCCAATGAAGGTCCCTTCGACTCATCTCTCATCGTAAACTCACACACTCATTCACCCCAGCTCATTTCAATATAAACAAATCGTATAGAAAATACACCTTTCAAATGATATGATAATGAACAGCCCAGAATAATATTCTTCATTTATCCAGCTAATTCCTCAGTGAATCAAAACTCATAAAACAATGTTCTTAATCTTGGCGTTGAGAAAGACAAAAGGGAAATGCAGGCATGGAGGCATGATGATTTGAAAATGCCGTCAATTAGAAAGACACCTAGAAAGGCAGAGTCGTGACAATGTATATTATGGATATTTATTAACAAATCATCGCCACATTACTCATATTCGGGCCTAATGTTGCAAATGGTGAAGAATGACAAACGAGATTTGAGAAACCCCAACGAGCCTAGCTTCTACCCATTATTTGTCCCGAGCGAGCTTCTACAGGTTTAAAGATGGAGTTAAGGTGTTGTTAAGGAGGCTGTGGGAGCCTCTCTCTTCTCCTCCTCAACTTCCTATCCCAAAAGAACTCTACGAGAGGACAGGGATGGAAATGAAACGAAGAGCAAACTACCACGAACGACGCTTCTCGCCTCTACATCTTTTCCTCCAATCCTCCCATGCTCGATCCCAACTCATCTCTTCCTCCCAATGCCAGGCATAAGCTCAGAATGTGAGATCATACAAGGGAAGAGATTCCCATTGTGAGGCACCTTGAAGAGAAAACAATGATTTAATACTCCTCGTATCTTTAATTACTCGTACAATGAACCAAGAAGAAACGAGGATGAGTTATCGATATCAATGACGAGCTTTAAATTGGATTACTATTTACAAAGTAGGGTGAGTTCAATATTGAGGGCACAGTTTCTACACGGACGGGAGAGAAGGATCGAAATCATGTCAAGAGAGTCGTATTGATAAATCTATAAAACAGACAAATAAATCCCATTTCCTCAATTGAAAGAATAGAGCCCATTGTTTCGTCCTTAAGTCAATATACCAATAACCGCATAGTTTATATCCATTGACATGCCTTATTATTTGATCTAATCTCTAATAATTAAACTTTTAGTTTTCTGATCTGTCTTATCAAAATAAGCTCAATAGTTTCTCTGAATTACTTTTACTAATCGTACATCGTACCCTCACTAATTTTTATCTTTTAGATTATAAATGAATGAATATTTATTGTATTTACCTAATTATGAATGAATATTTTAAATATTAAACTGCCTATATAATTTTCAAAGAATAACACGAGATATTGATATTCCAACTTGTAGGACGATGAAATATTAAAGAAAAAATTAAAGAAAACTAAATGAAATCCAAGGCCGTTCCGAATTGGTTTCAAATGTTATGTTCATTGGTCCCCTGTGTTGGGAATTACCTACAAAAGGAATTTGAAGTTTAATAATCGGAGCAGGGAGGCAAAAAAGCCGAATTTGGTGACAAAAGACCCGCTACGGCCTCCAACTCAAATTTCAATTGAATCATCATGATAAGAGACGACAGGCGTGTCGAACCCATTTGTTCGAATATGAATTCACATCTCTTCTCACAATACAGCACATGTTAGAAGACTGGGGAAATTGAATTATGATCTTTATGTTCTTCTTTTAACACACTAGGAAGGTAGGTATAACTTACGCTTTAAGAGACAACAATTTGAGCAAATCACAATATACACAAAATCCTATTCACATCTTTTTCAATTCTTGTTGGTGGAATAGAAAATTTGAAATAATACGATTCAACATTATAATCATGTTCGTGAAGTGTGGGCTAGAACTAGAGGAAATCTTTCAATATTGGATTTATGCATTTATGTAAAAATGAAATAAAGGCTTGAAAATTGGAAAATTGTTTCAAAATTTGTAATTCTAATGAACTGTGAAGTGAAATGAGAAATTCCTCCGTTCTCATTCTTTTTCAACGAGGATTCAATGGAGTTCACTAGGAAAGTTTTACACTTTTGAAACATTAAACGAGGGTCATAAAGTTAACATTAATTAAAAGTGAGAAACGCAGATCGTTCCTCACTTTTATTTCTAATTTTTTCTAAACATTGTAATTAAGCATTAACCTCAACCTTTCAACTCATAGATAAACAAACCATCCCCTCGGCGATCTTAAAAACCTTTATTGTCTTTATATTGTCCATGCTTCATTAACCCATTACTTTCAACGCAAATAATAATTAGTCATGTTAAACCAACAAGACGACATTTAAAAAATGACGTTACAACTAAAAGGTTAACCATATAACACTTTCTTTTAAACAAATCAAAACAAATTATTATCTAAACTTGAAACTTTTTCTGCTACGAACTTTCATTCGCATTAAATTCACATACACACACGAGATAAACACGCAAGTAAATGAAAGCAGGCGAGTTGGGTTTACAAATAAAAAAAGTCTCATTTCTAATTAATGTAATAGAAAAGAGTGAAAAGGAATTTCTCATCTCATATAACCACTATTAAGATCCAAAGATTCCTTCAAAACTCTCTTTTAAGAGGTAAAATTCGAAAAAAGGCAATCGATGAAATTCGTCGTAATAATATGAGAAAACAATCGACAGTCGCCACTTGAACCACAAGTGATTATACAGTACAGAAACTCGTAATATACAACGGAATCAAACCGTGCGTCCCCCAGTCAGTAGAAAACAATGGAAAGTTTTCAAGTAGAGACGATGAGATGGTTGAGCCGATAATCATATGTGAAAAAAGAAGGAAATTCTTATAATTTTAATTTCATCTCTTCAAGTCACCTGAGGTCAACTAGGGAAACTTGACTGAACCACCGTCGCGTTTTCACCTATTTTTTCTATTCCAATAATCGACCACAATCACTAAAGGATTTCTCATAAAGCCCATCGCGTTACATTCTTGTATTATTAAAGCAAGTGAAAAACAATAACAATATTAACTACCGATATCTAACTGTTTCATACACGCATATGATACTTACACATTTTTAAATCAAATATTTTCATTTAAATACTAAATTCTAATATAATATGAGTATCTTATATATAATTTATAATATAAATATTCAACAATGCATTCATGTATTTGCTAGACGGGATTCAATTCCAATGATCCGTTGACTTTGGCCTTAAGAGCTCAAAGGACAACCAACAATGAGCATTGTTGACGTAGGTGGCATTTTTCTTTCTTTACTTGTTCAAATCATGAGCATAAACTGAGGATTAAACGCTAATACACACAAAAGTGATGTGTTTTCTCTCTCAACTTCCTCCCGCAAATCCACAGGGGCTTTGTAAGATGGGAAAAATATTGTAATTGAATAAAAGAACAACAATGACGAGGGTTGTAAACTTTTCTTAAACACTTTCAAATGCTCCTTCCATTAATTGAGTGAAGAGTCATTTCCTCCATTGCGGTTCAAAAAGGGATATTCAACTCCGACCCGCCAGCTCCTCCATTATCATTCCATATGAGTTGATGACACTTCTCATTCCTTCATTGTTGTGTAAATTCCTCCATGATAGATGAGGCTCATAATGATCCTCAGTTTCCTTCGCCATTCTCTTCCTCCCTTACGAGCACAATAATGGGAGTTCAGTGGGTCAGTGGCGGAGGTAATAAATGAAAGAATTAAAAAAGGAAATCCATTATGAAGAATATTCCCCGGTCCCTAGAAGGAGACTCGAAGATGAGGATGATTGAAAGGAGCAGATTCCTTCGCAGATCGCTCTCCCCTTTGTACTCTCATCTTCAACCGGTCCGCTCATCCGATCCATCTCTTTCGGGATCTCTGGAGATGGAAAGAAGATCCATCAATCCCCATAATACATCTTCGCACATCCCTCAATGCTCTCCATGTACAATGATTATCTCATTTAACATGAATGTTCAATAAATAAAGAGTACGATAACTCTACACGCGCCATTATCCGCTTTAATAATAGCAATATGATCATTGAGGGATTCTACACACCTCATGGCTCAATGGGCTCAATATTGTACGAGTATCCTCTTCGGTACTCTTGAATAGCGGTAAGGTTCGCCCTTTGATTCCGCGAGATACACTCAGAGTCAAAGTGTAGCATCAAGATTAAGACATGAGAGCTGAGCGGAATTTGTTAATTCATGGGGATCAAAAACTTGAGGACGTGACGACACGAAAACTTAATAACGAAAGTGTAATTTCTAACTGTACACCCAGAAATATCCTCATAATCTAATAAAAAAGAACGTTTGATCAACTCGAGTTTACGGAAACTTTTCAGCCACTTCCGTTCAGAGGAATTTACGAGGAAGCGCAACAGTATTGAGATCGTTAAACGTAAATAATTAGAAGCAATCAAGACGCATTAATAATTAAGGAACGATGTGCTAATAGGATATGTGTGGAATTTTGATCCAGAAACCAAATGTGTTTGTGTGTGTGTGCTCATTGAAGGGAACGAGGAGTCTCCGAAGCAGAAAATCCGACAATACACAATTACCGTTGAGCAAAAGATGAATAAATTGGAACCTCCTTTAAGAATCTACAAACTTCACTTCTAATTAAACTTCTTACAACATAAATAACTATTAGTCTACGACGTTATATAAGCTAATACATTTCTTATATACATTTCATTGGGTATAAAAGAAGAATTAGTTTTTGGCAATTTCCAAGTGATGATAGAGAACTTGGATATGGAGGATAAAAAAATCTTTGCATAAGCTTTTATATCTCTAGAGTCATAATGTAGTTAGATTGAAGAGACTCAAAGAACGTTTTCGTATGTAATATAAGGAGGTTCATTTAAGAAATGGTCCCATGAAGGGGTAAAACTACACATGCATAAACTTCATGAGAATCCTCACAATTACCGTCGGCCCACCTGAACGTCAACAATGAGAGAATCTTTTAGCTCATTATACACGATTTGCCTCCAATCCTTCCGCTCTACTGATCATATTACAAACAACATAAATTCAATTCTTCTCAAAACTTACCAATTCATTCGACAATTTGAAACTCAGCCAAATTCGGGGATTCCTCACTAAATCTCATGCAATTTTGAGCTAAATCTTGAGATTCCAAAATTTAATAAATCCCGTTTTGAAAAATTCAGTAGTTATTAATGCAATCATTCATAAAGTCTCATTTCTCTTTCTTGACATTCCAGAGATTAATTGGAGCCTTAAAGTAAGACTAATTTAGTAAATGTCGTGGAAAGGTGGAAAAAACGACCGCCGATTTCCCGAACTAGCCACTGTATCAAATTGAGGAGTCAAATTAAAAATAGTTTAGTAATCAATAACTTGTCGAAGACGAGTGAAAAAACTTCGACCTGCTCCATTTTCCAAATGGAGTATATTTTATGGAAAATCTCCTCTTCTTTTGTTTTAGGGAAGAATGGGAGGCCCCCAGGGAGGGAGTCAGAAGCTCCCTGCATTATAATTGTCATCAGAGCCTTGGAGGCGGATAACGGAGGAACTGGCGGAGCAAACTCCCATTTATTTACTCCATATATTCTTCCATTATTATGCAAGAATGGGCAAAATGGGCCATGAGGAGAGGACCACACCAAGCCATTAATAAAACGCGTATACCGAACCAGAGCTCCGCATGATTATATCACTATTTACACTTTAATTACCTACCTTGACTATATTTGCAAATACATTACATCTCATAAGAAAGCTATTATTATAAGATTTCTTCTGTTTCATTTCTTCAGCTTTTACTTACTGCTGATCTCTTCAGAGCTTATACTAATAAAAAAAGCTTTGCACAGTTACACACATATTAAATTAATATTTCGTAATGTCGACTATATCCATGCTCCATATATACATGATGTACTATCTATGCTGAAGAGAGGTAATTATAAGGGGAGAGGTTTAAGTGGATTATTTTATGCATGATATATACTTCAAATGCTTTATTATTACACGAGGTGGAAGTTCCAAAGAGGGCCGCCGGTTATGGCAAAAAATGTGTTTCATCCTCAAGCAGACATGAGATGGAAGGTGGAAATTCTCATTAGGCATTTTAATGCATTTTGTTAAATGAGAAGCGTCCTTAGGCTCCCTGTTTTTGTCTCAAGACCTGACAAGTCGAATTAATCTTCGAACTCAACCAAATAGATTTATATTTTGATCACACTGAACACTCGCTTTTAAAACAGCTTTTAAACACACAACTGCGACAAGACCATTTAAATGCTCACGTGTGTGATGATTACACGTGTAAACATCTTTGTAATTTAGTACAGGAATCGTAATTAGAAACTTCTAAACATGCAAAATCTTGAATGTTTATTCTTATAGATAGAAAAAGAGACTTTGGGTAATGACACTTGCGTATCATGAAGTTAAAATAGGAATGTTCAAAATTATATTAAGGAAGCCAAATGGCGGATTTGGTAGGAATGATGCTAAAAGCCTCGTGAGATTTACTACAAAATTTATATAAAATTTGGGTTAAATGAGGGAAATTTAAAGATAAAAGTGTAATAAGAGTTGAATGTGTGATAGAGGCGAAAGATGAAGAGACAGTTAGAATAATCCCAAGAACAAAACTCCCATTTGTTATCCTTCATTTCCTCCTGTCCGTGTCACCTCATATGAGTTAAAGTTTGAATTCCTCATAATAAAAGTGGCATATATAACAGTTCCATACGCTCCTCCAGATAAAAAAAATCAATGTCAAGTGTACATGTGAGATTTTCCATGAAACAATATCACTTAAATCTCATCAAATCCCTTTAAAAATGTCTTTAAAAGAATGGGCGACATTGTGGAGGCCAATATAAATCAAGGCGGAATATGCCCCTCAGATTGTTTGTATTTGGAGAGAATGAGCAGTTTAAGGTCTAAGCACCCTCCGCCCCGAATAGGACAAAGAGCTTATAAAGGCGAATAATGGTATGTTCTAATTACTAATTGGAAGTGTAAAAACTGAGTGTTCGACAGGTGTTGAGTTCAGTCAGCCCTCGACGTTCGACGGAGCATAACGTGGAAGGGGGAGACGGGATTTAACGGCTCCTCTCCTCACTACCAAACAACAGTCTCATATACTACCACCAAAGACCTACCCAATACTTCTCTCATTTAACTCGAGACGAAACCTGAGAACACATCCCATCCTCTCTGTCTCTCCTACTATTCACACAAATACATATACAAGTTACGAAATCTATTTCTGACTCATTTCAATCTCCAAATATTCAATCAAGCCGAAGAAGACAAATAAACTAATTAAAATCAAAAGTGTCAACGAACAGAATACCATTTTACAGTTTTTTTTAATTAAGAAATGTACTATTGCAAAATGAAGAGAAGTGATTGTACGTTGGCGGGGATGAAGCTAAACTTGATATTCCTCATCTTCATCACTTTTTTAATAACCCTCTCTGTCGCGTCGGAGGATCCAGAGCAGAAGCCCAACGAGTCCTCGACTCAAGTCCCCACGAAAAGATCCAAGAGTTCAAAGAAGAACAACAGAACATCTTCAAGATCTGGATTGAGAGAAAAGTCAGGAGGAAAGAGCGGGACAGCAAAGGTAATAATAAAGACCAAATTCACTTTGTAACAAATATATAACCAAGCGAGTGTCATCTAGTTGATTGTCCTCTCTATGGCCATATATTTAAAATGACAGTTTCGGCTCAAGAGGCACAATAATAATACTCACATACCTATAATCTACTCCACGTTTAGAGAAGGAGGAAAAAACAGCCATTCTCAAAACCCTTTATAAGTAAACTATCAATTTTTACAAAAGTTACATTATTATTTACTATGCATTTGTTATAATGGTGAAAAAAGGGGGCTTGCGAGCATAAATTCAGTGAAGAAGATGCGGCCAACGATAGGGGGATGAATGTATTGAAAAATATAAAAAGAATTTCGTGAGGCTTAGGAAGTCAAGTTGAAGCTGAGCAGCTCACGATTCATAAAAAACATTTTGCTACTTCAATTCCTCTCATCTTCCGTCAATTTGTCATTCATTCCATGCCCTACCTAAATTCCCCAACATATTATTTTCCATCTCCAAGCCCTCTAAATAATATTCCACGTTTCACAAATTGTTTCAATTTTTGAGTAAATAATACTCGAAAACAAAGTGTTTAGACAGCGTTTGGCCTCTGAATAGAGTTTGATTTACTTGGCGCTCGTTTAAGAAGTCAATTGTTTCCAAATAGGCACTATAATATCTTCACCGTGGAGGAGCAAATCGTTCCGAATACGGTCGGTCGCACTCGAAGGGACTCTCAAATGATTCCGCTACATTACACTGTCTTATTACAATCCCAAAATGAGAAGTTCGAAGCTTGAGTGTAATAAACTACGTGAGAGTGAAATGGTAAAAAGAATCAAGATGGTCTTGGAAGGTCTTTGCCCATCTTAAAACTCACACATTCCAACCAATACGAGGTTACGGAAGGAAGTCGAATTCTCCACATACTCATCCCTTTCCACTCGGCGAAGATGAGAAATGACCAATTTTCCACTTTCACCTTCAAATCAAATGAAGGGAGCAAAAGAACTCCCATTAGGACCTTTAATTACGTGCAAATATGTATTAATTTATCCTACTAAAGGATATCTTTTCCGGGTCGGAGGAACGAAGATTCAACGCGTTTGGATCTTCTTATACTCATACTGAACGTCATAACAAACTTTATTACATATAAGAAAGTTTGAACTTTCATAGAAGAATTTCTCAAACTGGAATTTCTTAAACCTTTATACACACACACTTTGCAAAATAATGAAAATGTGTGATTGTGAGCTGGAAAGATTGAAGCATGAATGAGGTATGGATTCTCCGCCTCCTCCAGACACCTCCATGATCTTCAAAGAACCCAATTTCCACGCCGTGTCTCAAACCCACCCGTCCGAAAAATATGAATGAACGAGGGAACCGATGAACACAACAGACTGGTCATATCTCAACTCTTGTAATATTTTCAATGAGAGAAGGAAAAAATATATATTTATTCAAGCTGACACAAAAGGTCCGTAGCCGCCGAGTTCACCAACATCTCTTTTCAAACTCAACTGTCCCTTTTCACTCGCCCTTCCAACTCATTATTTCGATCACTCAATCAATCCCACGTTAGAAGGATAACTGTGAGGGGGTGAGAAAAAGGAAATCTTCATTTCCTCTTCACTTTATTGAGACTAAAGAGAGATATTATTCGCGAGAACCCTCATCTCGATTTCCCCGTTCGACCGTTCACGTCTCGACTTACTTGACAATTCCTTAGCATTTAGTTATTTAACTCAACTAATGGCTACAACTAATGTATATAATAATAAGAATGTTAAACTTCTCCTTTTCACTATTCGGAGACGATTTAAAAGCGATAGCGGAATAATTGCATGTTACGGGAAGCAACCGGGACTTGATCTTATTAACGACACTTTAACAACTCACTTTTATTTAAACACTCTTTCCTCTTCCAAATATTATTTGGAGAATCGGAAGTGTCAGACACAATTGGATCATTAATGTGTGGAGCTGAATGGAATAAAAAGAAGAAAGCAATTGCTAAACATCTTCACTTCTCAAGGATGAACAATGACACTCATCTCGCTTGCATTTTTTGAACAAATACACATTCGTGCATTATAAAAATTGAAGATGCAGTTATTATGAGCTCACTAACTTCCTCCATTTAGCCAACTAATCTTCAGTCAGTCTTTCCAACTGTCAAAAATCAAACATGCAAATAGTGGTTCTTATTCCTTTGCTTTTCTAATAAACATTAGTAAAGAGTCTAAAGAGATTTCAAACTCAGGTTATAAACCTTAAGTAAAGAAAGAGAATTTAAAAAAGTGGAGTATAAGAGAAAAGCAATTTTGATGACATTTCCCAATCTGTTTAATCCACTTGTCATTTTCCATTCCATTTCCTCCGCATGGAAGGAAATTTGAACCCGAGGCTGAGGAGCTTTAATAGGTTAACTTCTAGGGCGGAATGAATAAACAAATTGAGGAAATTGTAAATTGGAAGCTTCAACGTCTTCTCGTAGCCACCCTCGGGAAACAGAGCATCCCCACCGTCTTCTAATCCCCTTCTGTCTTCCACAACAAACTTCCTTTCAAATACCGCAAATCCATCAATTGACGATGATGCCTTCTCACTCATGCGAATCAACTCCCCGGTGATAGGCCAAGGAGCCATATACAAGCATAAATACATACATCTACTAAATTTAAGGTTTAAAGAAAGAGAAAAGGAGACATTTCGCCCACTCCGTTCCTCTCAAAGGTGAATATTTTAAAGAAAGTTCATTTACTTTCGATTCATAAATACTTCCGACCGTAAGGAAATGGCGGTAACAAAAGCCTCCGCTGGCGGAAGTTGAAAGTAACACCGTCCACATTCAGAGTCGCGTAATTACGAGTTGATCTTCTGGATGATCATCTCTAAACTCAACACTCATTACGGCTCAACTTGACCGCCTGTGTGAATGTACCCAAATACTCTTTAATTACTAAATTACAACCATGCAACTCACAACTCCGCCCCATTACGGAACGTCTCAAAAGAGATCAACCTTCCTAGACACTTTTTAATGAAAAGAAAAGGAAATATTTAAAGCCATCCTTTTATTACCCTAAAATATACCCTTACATGTCTCCTACTGTCTGTCTACAAAACATTTAAAAGTACAGCTTTCCTTTATTCATTCTAATTTTTTAAACTCTAAACGCCAAACTTGTCAACGATCTTCATTAATATGCAAATGAACACTGACTTCCCACACCTCCTACACACCAATTTCCCAGAGCGAGAATGAGCAAAAGAGAATGTAAGGAGTTAGACTACATAAATAAACTATTTAAAACTATATACATACTCTTATTTTAACATTCCCTCGCGCTTTCACGAAAAAGAAGGCGCGAACGAAAAAAATCGCAATGGAAAGGGGAAATGAATTTTCCAACTGGATTAATTATCTCGTTTTTAACGACTCCACTTCATTATCATTGTGTGTAAGGTAAAGGCGAGTGCAAGTTCTCAATTTTCTCAGTTTTTACACCATAAAATTACTTTACGCGCCTTGCACACACGGAGAGCCTCACACAGACTCACAATAGAGTCGTTGATTCCGCATCCTCAGGGATATTAATCCATTGGAGGGTTCAACAAGGGTGAAATAGACATTAGACTTTACATTAATGGTCTACAAGGTTCGGATCAAAGGCCAATACACTTCGTTTTTCGTTCCTATATATCCCTAATAAGCTAATCCAAGAGAGAAATATTCTATTAGATGCAAACAGCATCCCGAAAAACCGTAAAAAATTGATAATTCCTTATTCAATGAATAAACAAGAACTTGATGTTGGTCCTATCTCTTATAGGTAACCATTAATTCATTCACGGACCGTGATGACTCCTTTTACAAATAATAAAACTTCAAATCAGAATGCCCAGACACATCCAAGACGAATTGCTTTTAATTGTTTTAATTTCACCCTTGCATTGTAATCAATTCATTTTCCTATTAGGTTATGAGAAACACATTTTCACTCTAATTAATGAGAGAATGTTTTTTCAAGAAGGAATCTGAATTGTTCGTATGATGGATAATGTAAGTTTAGTTATCAGACGGATCTCCTACACGCCTCCTTGGTCTCAAACACTATAAATATAAACGAATCTATATTCACCAGAACTTACACACATTGTGACCCAATAACCTTTCCAAGACTTCTCCTTTTGTTCAACTTCCCAAAAGACTGTGTTTTACTCTGGAGTGAAGTAACTACAGCTATGAGGCTCGTAGGAAGCCCATTCAACCATTCGCTCCAATGCTCCTTCCCCCAATGGGCTCCACTGCTCTCGGTAGTGTTCCGCGGGACAAAAGGAGGAGAAGACCGTTGAGCGCAACATGCATGGCTCTGCCTCAACTACCTGCCCTACTAATTCAAATATCTATTACGATCATCATCCAGACAGACGTAGATTACCTTTACTTGCCCACGAATTACAACTCCTCATTTATCAAAGACTTTCAATGAAGAGCGTCTTAGGGCCAGATCCAACAGAGATCCCATATAAGGACATTCACTCAAAAGACCAACAAAGAATCTCAAAACTTGAGGGTTCACCCTGTGGGACATCCCACTACGACCATTTCGAGATTATTAATGAGCTTAAACAGGATGGCGGAGAAGTTGTAAATAGCGTAAAATTGAAGAAATGGCAATTAGGCGAATCCTAAATATTTACATATCTCATTTGACCGCTTAATTAAGCGATAGATTGGAATGCAAGTGCAAATATATGGTAAATGTATGTGTGACTCTTAATGGGTGTGTTTCACCCTCGAGTGTCTTAGCCATATTAAGGAATTGACTCACAATCGAACAGAGTAATAATGAGGTGAGAGATCCAATAATTTGGGTGGTGATGGAAGGAGTTTGAAATCGGTCATGAGAAGGGAATTCCAATTCCCCGTCACTCACGAAAAATGTAATTAAAGCAGTCTCATAAGCCGAAACGGCACGTCTTGGCCCTCAATTTTCAAACCTCCTTAAAAATGAAGAGTGTTTTGATGAAGGGAGTTTGGGCAGCGTGGAGGAGATTTCATCATTCCATTAAATTATTAATTGTATTATTTTTTCTCAATTTTAGCAATCGTGGTTGCAAGTGGCGAGTGCCGTGGCTCATTCCGCAGTTGCTGAATCAAACCATGGTGGAGTCCCTATGGGAGATGACTCCAAGCCCACAAAGTATCACTACTACCCTCACAATCAACACTTGTACCTTCTACCCGAATGTGCCACTCAGCAAGTAAGAAAATTAATATTTTATAAAAGATACATTTTTACGAGTACAAATTCAAGCCAACCAAAATCCTAACAAAAATAGACTGGCAAATCTTCTAAAGAAAATGTCTAATAAAAATGTCAAAAGCCTTTTAAATTGCAAAATGACGAGTTAAAGAATGACTTTATAAATAATGCATAATGAATCGATGGAAAATCTGAAAGAAAGTTTCATTTCCGCTCATTTTCATTTCAACCATTAGTATACAAATTTTGTTCGAATTGCGAAAAATGCGTGTTTAAGAAGTGGGACTGTGAGCAAGTAGGATGAAATATGCATTGATAGACCTTAATCGTCTCCTCGTGCCCTTATGCACAATTTTGACTCCTTTCTTTAAATCATGTTAGGATCCCGAGCAACGTCACAATTGAAGATGAAGAGAGAGAAATTTTTATTAAGAAATGGAATGAATTCTCTAGGTTTGTAGCGCAGTCTACCTTCGACTCAACTACAGTCAACCGCTCTGTGCGTGTCCGAATTTCCACCAGCCCTGTTCGGTGAGCACGAGGACCGACGACCGCCACACGATTCCGCTCGTCACTGGCTCACACTCTCAGGTAGGAAGCTCGCATTTTACTCAATGATGAAAAATCCCTTAGATTCGCTTTTTTGATGCCTCTTCAATTCGTGAGATTTGTTAAAAGCTACTTCAAACTTTTCACTTCTACTATTAAGATAAAGGGAAGGAATGAAGGAATTATGAACCATCAGTAAAGCTCATTTAGCATAAATGCCTAATATCCTTAAGAACTCCGCATGTTTAGGCTATTTCTCATTTTACTATTTCATTCACTGGCCATGCCTGCATGGCTTGAAGTGCATGATGGAAGTATTTTAAATACCCTTGTCAGTCAAAGAAAGAAATTATATTTTAAAAGAGGCTTAAAGGTCTCTGTGTCATTTTTAACGTCCTAAGCTCCAGGTCCACTTTTACCCTTCAACTCATCCTTTCACTCCATGGCTCATTATCTCCCTTCCATATGTTTCTCTCTTCAAAATTGTCTTATTATTTATTTAGTTGGATGTTATTCTGACTGATCCCTCTATGAACCACACCTTCTTTTGATTAGCTCGGCCTTTAAATTAAGAATTGAGACGACGACGGATGTTCCCCCATTTACGATTTGAACCAGAACATTTCCTTCAACACACGTTTAAAAATACGCCTTTGATCATATTCCTTCTCTTGATTCTCCCTACCTACATTTCTTATCCGGATGTTATCCCATTTAAACGCATCACATACAAATATTTTATCCATATCTCGCCCTTATAAGGAACATTTTTAATTCGTATCAAATCATAGAAAGGGCTATAGAACATAAAAATCCTATTTATATTAATTCTGTTTATCCTAATTTATCTGGTGCTATTACCAGGTGAGGTGACCTTTAAGATAATAAAATAAAATGAGAGTAAGTAGAAATCATTCTCGTTCCCAATACACATCCTTCCCTTTCTCTCCATATTATAGATTAGGAGATTTCTCCTTTTTGCCTACCATCTGTGACTTGTCCCTTATTCAAATGAGATGTAAAGACGAATTGTGCGTTCATTTCTCTTAAGTCTCAAATATGGATTCCAACTGTTCAGTCATAATTCTATGGCGTCTCCACCGCAGAATGAAATTAGAATATAAATGTGAAGGTGAGTTCTTTGATACTCAAAGAAATCTCTAAGATTTTGAAATGAAAAAGTTCTTTTAATATGAAACCTCATCTATTTGAGGTTCCTCTCAAACTCATTCAACTCCTCCAAGGGGGCGGATGAATAAACATCATATGGTCTACGACTGAAAATGCGTAAATTGATATATTTAAGTCTCTTATACCATCCCTATGCTTCCAATATACATAATATAAAAACGATCCGAAAGTTGAGGAGATGATCTTATGTATAACTGGGCCGCCATCCCTTTAAATGAAAAGAGATGAAAGGAAAGGATTGAACCTTCATTCACCTGCCATTACACATCAAATCTCTCCTTCAACCCTTAATGAACATCAACATAAGACGAATGTCATCTGAAATCCAATCACCTACCCTACTTTAAACCTCCTCTTGATACTCCAAAACTCAAGTCTTACCCTAAAGAGCTAAAAAGATTTTATGAGCTATATTTATCCATCCACTTGTACCATTAACTCCGAAACTCAACTGCAATTTCCAAGTAAATTGGATTGAATAAGACTTTTTCAAAAGATTGGAAAATTGAAAAACTGTATTATTATTATTATTATTATTATTACACACATTTTGGGGGGAAAATGGTGATGTATGCTAAACCGTGTTGGCCACGGTCGAAAAGACGAATATGGGCGGAAGTGTCGAATGAAAAAAAACCAACAGTTGGAATAATAGAATTACCCAAAAAATAAGAGGAATATAAAGGAAATTTGGCCCATTTCTATATTTGCAGTCTCATGGCTCAGTTGAAGAAACGGTCAGTTGAAGAGGAACGCGTACGCTCACTCACTCAGTTCCACCACTCTGTCTATTATCTTCTTAAATTCCATTCCACACTCATTTACATACTTATACACATCCCAAAAGCCATATAAATACATAATGCATTCCTTTTCTACTTATAACTCTCCTCTTATTATTTTTGTTTAATGGAGGAATCATGAATTAATTACATCATTTAAAAAGAGGCTTTATTGGGCTTCAGACGTGCAAAGCGAAGGCCGTCGAGGATCTACTAACTCACTTCTCTCTCGCCTTTAAATAGAATACGACCAAGGTAGATAATTGAACTGACTCACTGAGAGAGGGTTTTACTCTATTTCATCTCCTCTGATCGAGAAGAAGAAATGATAATGCAAATAGTCTCTCAGGTTAGAGAAGAAGAGTAATTAGGAGTTATTAGGGCCGAATGGCTTCCTCACGCGTCGAAACAATAGGGGAAAGAATCAATTCCACTTTTTTGAATACTCTCACATGTGTCCTTTCTTTAGAATACTCACAATGTCACATTTACATTTAGTCAAGATTTGGTGAAAGATGGGCATTATTGAAGAACTGTACATTATGCTTCTCCTGCCCCAATGTTTCGGATCCTCGTCAAAACGTGTAGAAAAATGAGGCAAAGGAAGAAAAAAGGAATGAGAGAACGGAAATGGAAGAGCTCACAATATATTCCTTCACCGCAAAGCACCATCAAGTGTCAAAGCCTCCTCGTCTTCCTCTTTTCAAAACTGAAATCCTCTAGTCTAACGAAACATAACTCATAGGAGACAGAGAGGAATTTTAATTTCTCCAAACACGCTTTGACACTCCTCACCTACTTTACACATGTATCTTCGACCGAAAATGGTTTCCCATTCTTCACAAAACTCCCTCATACAACTCCTTCTTCAATATTAAATTACAGTACAATTACTTTAAGGGTATACAACATCTATAGCTTTTCCCCATATGCCACTTAGATACTATGAGTGCTCTCCGTGTAATCGTACTGTACAGTGTGAGACTTTGCCTCTCCTATTACACACTCATCATCCACATTTTTCCTCCATTCATGCCCCATTCATGCGTACATGTTTTCATATCATATTATATTTAAGTGCATATAAATGCATGGAGAGGAAATTATTAAGGAAGAACTGTACGAGATGGAGAGATACAGCTAAAAATGGCTAATAATATAAAAAGAAAATAGCCTCCTATTCAAGGAAAATGAATTCTGCTAGGCATCATGCATAAATCATAAACACCTACCTAATTTCGTCTCACAGTTCGATTAAAATGGAAGATGCAAGAAGAGTATACCTAAAGCAGGATAATCTTATGCTAAGGGATATATACAAAAGTAAAGCAGTTGGTCTTCTATATAAACTTAAGTCTACCACCATCGTCTTCATAACTCGAGTTATAAAATACGCGTTAAAGAGACAAAAGAAGATGAAAGAGTTAAGTGAATTTAAGAATAAGAGCTCTTTGCAAGAATATAAATATTATACGGGAGATTCCACTTGAATGATCTTTAAAATGGAGCAGGCAACGGGCCGGTCTTTTATGATATTCCAGTACAACCTCCGAATCTCCAAAATTCCACAGCAATTACACGCTCTTAAAACTCGAGAATTTAATAATGCATTTATGCCCACGATACATAAACATCCTCTTCTCCAGGTTTCCCTTTGTCCTCTTAAATATTATACTCTCTTTGATTTTTTATATAATGTTCTGCTCTTATTCTCTGATCTTTTCATTCATTTTTATGACGTAAGAAACATTGCATTTAAAGTTTATCAATAGTCCCAACAAAAGAACTCCTTTTTACGCAATTTAACATGATCGTAATTCACCGCCTGTATCATTTACAAATTATGCTAGGAATAAGTTTAGCAATTTGAATGGTTAAGAAAATAAGAGTTAAATTGAATGTCGAGTTTATGTAAATATTTATGTGCATGTAATTGAGAGATTTGAATTCCATTCACTTCAAATCCAGGATAGATATTATGTGTGCGAGTAGTGCGAGGCTGTCATGTTTGACAAAGTAGAGAAAACAATATTCGCCATTAGGCCCACAACATTTGCCAAGATTTATTGAGAATGGAACATATGTCAAAATTATTCAAACTTACAGTTCCATATTTATGTTCTCATTGTGAGGAAACCCCGTTTGGCATTCTTCCCTTTACATATCCTACACTGTCTATTTTATTAGTAGTTCATCTAACTATCGGTCCATTTATGCAAATCATCCTCACAATAATACTATGTTACCTTGTGCAAACACTGAGATTTTTCTAATATTACATTTCCTAAATACTCCAAAGATGATGAATATAAAATTCCAGGTTTTGACCCTCGTGAAAACATGTGAGCCAACTGGTGAAGTCCGAGAATGTCGAGCACCCAAAGATTGGTCAATTCTTGCACTACAGAACTCGAGGACAGGAAAAGCTCATTATCTCGTTATATGCAGATGTCCTTCTCCTGGCTACTTAGGTAAACCAACGTTCAGACTTTCTCCGAACTTGTACTTTAGTGTAAAAAAATCCGAATCATTCTCCAAGTTGTCTAAAAGTTAACAGTTAAATACGATTTTTGTTCCAGATGGTCCAATTGCACACAGTCAACCTGCCTACGCCCGCGTTCCTGGAATCCGTGTATATGGAATGACATGTGTCCGATACCCAACGCGAATAGGGCGGAAGATGACCAACGACTCCCGTGAGTTCTCAAAAATAAAAGGAGGAGTGAGACTTGATATTTATGAAAATGATTATGGTGTGATGGTAGATGAGACGAACCCAGAGTTTCCCTGGCACAGGATGGAACCATTGCTGAAAGCCGCCGGAGTCTCATCGTGAGAAGAGAAATTCCTTCTTACTTCCCCTGTACTCATTTTGAGTCCTTCTCTAAGTTCTCTATATGCCTGAATGAAGTTGGAGAAAATGTCGGAACTGGGACATCGGAAATTTCTACGTCCCAATTACACAAAACCCAATCGGCCAATCACCCATTAAAACACGTACGGACACTTAAAGGTTGGAAAAGGTGAGGCTCACACGCTGAATCTCATTACGTTAATGAAACAACAACTCTTTGTGTGTATACAAAAGAAACATTAAAACCCCAGCGATGACAACTTTAATTACCCACTTCTTAACCTTATTCCCCTCAATCATTATCCAATAATGATTCTAAAGGGAAATGTCCGTTAAAAAACACTTCCATTTATCATCATTATGACTTTAATAGGAAGAAAATGACTTTTAAAATAAATACAGGAATTCAAAGTAATACTAACCTTTCTCAAAATTCCAAATCCCGGCCTTAATGAGAGAATGCGAAGACAGTGTTGTGTAGTTTAAATGAAAAGACTGAGCTTTAGTAATTTTTGAGAAATTATTCTCAATTTCACATTTTCTGCACAAAATATTTCAATATTCAAGATAGTTTAATTGAATCAGACATCGACATGATTTTTTTACAGTAAATCAATTAATAATTAATAGTTCTACTATCAACACAAGGTGATAGTTTTCTATAATTTTTATGTAATAGGGCATGTGTAAATAGTAAATAACCCAAGTTTTCAATTTTTCAGTTTTAGAAAAATACACGCTTGTATGCTTGAATGAGTCTTAACATTTAACAATAAAAATGAATGTAAGAATGGCATTTGAAACATTTTGACATGAACTATTTAGTGATTTTTAGAATAAGTTAAATGTCTAACTATGTATAAATAAGAGATAAATATTAAGAAATATTAGTGAAATTCTTTCTACATTAATAAAATGTTATACAGCTCCTTAGTATACCAAATTCATTCGTCTTTCTAGTACAATGACCAAGTATGCAAACAAGGTTTAATAATGTAAAAAAATCTAACGACTTTTCACATAATTAATGATTTTACAAATGGGTAAAAAGTTTTATTGCCTCCATATAAGTACTCTATGGAATGGGTAAACCCAATTGTCGAGTACGTGCGAAATATTGGGGAGATTTGCCAGATCCCATTGAGATGAAACGAGGGAAAAAGTTGTATAAAAATGAGTGGCACTTACTACACATTATTAAATACCAGCCGGTCGGATCGCACATTCATAATTTCCCTAATTTCCTCCAGAGGAATGCGAAGAAGGAAAGGAGTCTTAAGTGGGTTTTTGTGCACAAGAGGCTCCTTTCTTTCCCCAAGTGGGTTTTTGTCCTCAGCTGAGAAGTCGGAAGGTAGTTAGTCGAGAGGACACGTCGTATTATGAAATTATGGAACTGTAATTAACCAGATGTGTCTCCTCACGTAATTGCTCTTAATTCGAAGAGAAGGTATAATCCCTCAATTTATATTCTAACTACTGTTATATGACAATTACGGGGATTCTCGAACCCACACCAGCCGCTCTAACCGCTAAAACTCAAGAGTGAACATAATATACTGGGAGATATGCTAGAACTATACATAGGGAGATAATATAAAGAAACTCTTTTTAATATTTATGCCTACTCACACACATATACCTTTTCATTTTCTTGTCAAAAATCCCAATTGTAAAGACACAAATGCTGATTGCTCTCTGAGTTACATGCAAGAAGTGCAGTTTGACAATCAATGTCCATCATTGTACAAATTCGTTGTAATTAATTCATCCTAAATACATAAGAGCACTAATGAAAGAAAACTTTTCAACTCGCTGATTTTATAAAGAGGTTAAATACGAAATATTTTTTTAAATATTAAATAATCGTTTTTTTCAATCCTCGACTCACTTTTATTGAAAATAATTAAATTATCCATGAAAAGAAAATTATCCAAACTTTTGCTTTTGTTTGTTATATTATTGTATATTTTACATTTAAACTTAATTTATGCCATTTCGTATTAGTATAATTGTTAACTCCTATCTTTGCCTTACACATTGCGAAGCCCAAACCAATGTTTAATTGTTTAAATGTTTCAATGTTTAAATTCGACATGGGCGTGTATGCCGAAGTATTGTTATCTCAGTTGTTATTATTGTAAGTAATTGCTAAGCTTTGGGAAAGATGAGTTTCTCTTTACATTCGTTTTATAAGTATAAAACCAATAGTAAGTAGTTCTGTACGTTAAACTCGTGTTGTTTGTATGTACAAAGTTCTGTTAGATTCCTTAAAATGTACTTTACACCATGAACAGTTAACTCATATCATGTATGCACGTATATGGTGAATATCTTAACTTGTACAGTCGTACTTTTGTTGCATAAAAGCACCTTTGTTATTAATATTAAATTACAAGTTAACTAATTCTAATGAACAAATTGTTAATCTGCAAATTCGAGGAAAATAAAAATTTTGTCTATTTAAATGCCAAATATGAATCATTTAAAACATTTAACTTTTCAATCGAATCTTTCAAGTCATTTTTATAACCTTGATAGAAACACCTTACAACTTTACCATCATTTTCAGCACAAATCTAAGGGTTAGCATGAAAATAATGAGTTTAGCTCAAGATCATGAACCGCATTATTTTCTTGGAATAAAAAATATCCAAGACGCGAGAAGTTGACGCTGAGAGTGGAAAGTGTATTAGGGAATGCCAAGGAATTCATCCGAGAGTCAATCAATGGAAAATGACTCTGCAGAGACGGAGAACCGTTCCACAAAGTAAAATATACAAGAGGAACGTCAACCGGCCTTCATTCCCCTCCCTTTTAAATCCATTATATAATATATCTCAATGTGGAGTCGGCAGTCAGAGGAAAATCCACACCACGAGAGTATTTTTCACACATCCATCCATTCCCAAAGCCTTCATCCTACCTACCTCACGTCGTACGTGAGGAGCAATGTGCAAAAAGACTCCGAATGCTTTTTCATTCCCATACAAAACCTCTTCTCCATTCTGACAAGCTGATGGTGAAATGATGCAACTCACACATCTCAAAGGATAATGCATACACTCACAGGATGCACACTTGGAAAGAGTCAGCCCCTCAATGCCCCTCATAGAGGAATCAATGAGTCGAGAAGATTCTATATAATCTTAATCTTAAATGATTCTATTTGTATGGCCCCGACCATGCTCATCGCGCCAGGTTTGTGTTTACAGATAAGCTCAAATATTAAGAATATACAGGAGTTTTAAACAGTTAAGAAGTGATAAAAGAGAAATTATTATTTTCAATTCTCTCGTTAAATTAACCCATATGGAAGAACCAACGGGCGCAACTCACCGTAACTGTCAAATGCGAATCAAGATGTATATTAATAAAATAGTAATTGGCCTAATCATCGCTCATTGCTTGATGATGAGTCAAATTGAAAATTAATTTATCATAATTATATCGAATGGGCCAAAATATAATGCTACTGGCATAATTCTGCACAAGAATTAGCGAGTAGGAAATTAAGGTAAATTAGCAAATAGAAGAAGAATGGAAAAAGGATGTTTACCAAGAACTTCTGAATTGACTTGAATATTCGAGGAATACATAGCCACCATGAGACGTTGAGGTTGAGCTTGAAAGGCCCTTCGACAGGCTTCCTTTACTGTTGACATGATTTGTCCAGAAAACGGTCCAAAAGGCTGATTGAGCTGCTGAAAGTTATTCTCATCCTCTACCTCGACGTCCCATCCTTCCACGATGAATGCCACACCGCTCATCGGCTCCTCACAAAGAGGACCTGCCTTGCTCGCAAGTTCGAACCCGTTGACAAATGTTGACTCGTACATCGTTAAAGAATGCTCTTTCTTTTCTTCTCGAGGCCAAATGGAATTGTGTTCGAATCCTTTGACTTCATTGATGAGAATGTTTGGTCCAACTCTCTTAGGCCCAAATGCCCATATTTTATCAACAGTCCCTTCCCAACCGCCTTCTCTAAACAATTCACTCAATTTCCGCTTTAGCTCTTCGATGTCTTTCAAAAAGGACTCAGAAATGTTGGTTTGATGAAGTGCTTTGAGAAGATCGAGAGAGCTTTCTAGTAAAAGTGTCACTTCGGGAGGAAGAGGAGAAGCTCGAATTTTTACGGTGCACTTCTTATTTGGTGTTTTGAGGATGATCGTTGTGGGATTTTCAGAATCACCCTTCGATTTCCCTTCAATTGCTTCATTCACCATGTCCATTTTAGGAGGTTCTACGATTGTTTCGCGGAAAGGTACAATTGGCTTGCTTACACTTAACTCTACTTTGGCAAATCTGCAAAATTGATATATTTTAGTAAACTCAACAACTTAACCCTTCGTGGTTCTTAGCGTTGACAAGTGTCAACACTCTTGCAAAAATCTCTATATTTAATATAGAGATTTTTGCAAGAGTGTTGNTTTATTTAATATAGAGATTTTTGCAAGAGTGTTGACACTTGTCAACGCTAAAAACCACGAAGGGTTATTAAAGATTACGTAAATAATAAAAAAAAATATTTTTTTAATTGAATTTAATTCGATATTTATCCTAATTATTTTAATTTGTGTAGTTAGGTTGTTGTCTACATGAGTACTTGTAAATATTGTACCTTTCTTTTAAGTCATCTAAACATCTTTGTAGATGAACTTCACCAGCTGTGACAAGAACATGCTCACCGGTCTCTTGAATCAAGGTTTGAACACAGGGATCCGCCTGATTGAGAAGTTTCAACCCTGCGACCAATGCACCCATGTCAGCAGTATGCAAAGGCTCAATGGCCACTCGAAGAATAGGAACGACGAGCTGATTCAATTCGCGAAATGGTGGACAAGAGAGCGTTGAACTTATTGTAGCTGTTTTTAAAATGTGATCTTCCAAACCTCCAATTCCTATTATATTAAATATAAAATGTTTAAATATTAATTCTTAGCTTGTGTTAAACTTTAGTTAAGTTTCATTAGCTTTTCTCTTCATGGTAACTTTGGTTCTAGCAATTAAATCGATCAAAATCAAAAGTTCTTGAATTTGAATGATTTACCCAATATATTTCCAGCTGGTACTTCATCTAAAGCTTCCAACTCTCTTCCCATGAGCATATACAAATGTTGAACTTCCGAAATTGTTACATGTTCACCAGCCTTTAAGTCTTTGAGTGTCTTCTCTTCAACGATCGCTTCTTTCTGTCATTTCCAATAAATAAAAATAATTGAAAACTTAAATTTAAAAAAATTATTTTTATAGATTTAAAAAGGCTGATTGTTGACAAAAATTTATTTCTTACATTCATTGTAGCAGGGTCATATCGTGGCCCGAGGATGTAAAGTTTTTTCCCTTTTTTCAATGTTCCACTAAAGACACGAGCAAAGGCAATGAAACTGTCTCCTTCTTTCTTTGGATCTTTTTCAGGAATAGTTTGTGACTCAGGTTCAAATGGTTGAGACTCTTCGTCGCTTTTTAAGGCCGAGGCAGCTAATTTGTTTGCAAGTCTTTGTCTCGCCTCTTCTCGTTTTGCTACAATTTGCTCATGGGTCAAAACACGAGGTTTATTTTCAGGTAAAAACTTGCATTCAACAGGAAACATTTTAGAAACAAAGACAATAACTGGAGCAGAATCAGATGAATTACAGGCGCTGAAAGCGGATTTCAACTCCTCGTTTTCCAATCCAGTTGAGTTAAAAAATAATAAGCTCTGTATTCTTGAATCAGTAAGATTTAATGGACTTGGAAGTTTTTGACAAACCATATCTGGAGAGAAAAAAATTAGGTAAAAATATTTTTATTTTGTTTAATTTGTAACTCAAGTGAAGAAAGAAAATCATTTTTTATAATTTTCAATTAAGGTATATGAGAAATAAAAATATTACCTAAAACGGCATTCGAAAGTGGAAGCCAATTTTCCATTATTGAGGTAAGGACCATCTTGGAATCATTTTGGTTAAGATCTCTTGGTGCAATTTTTAGATTTAAACTTTCTACAATTTTTCCGACTTTTTCCTTGTCCTAATATAAAGTAAAACAAAAAATTAGAAATCGGGATCATTATTTCCAAATAACTTTATTTTAAAAACATCAGCCGCATTTGACCTTACTTTTCTCACAGCAATATCTTGATACAAAGACCAGATATTCTCTAAAATTAGTTGAACAAAGAGTGTCTTTTTGGCTTTTTCCTGAGCACCGCGCATAATTCGCTTCAATTTATTATTTAAATAATAATTTCCCCAGAGGGTTTTCCTTAAAACTTCTTCTTTCACTCCAACTTTCTTGGAATAAATTCTTGCAAAATCTTCAACTCTGTTCAATAATTAGAATTTGTTTTTTCTAATTTAAATTATCGATTGATGATTTATTATTAAGTAAAGCATTTACCTAAATCCCCAACCATCTGTAGCTGAAGCAAAGACAACATTTCCATCATCCGGAGAAAAATATAAATGAGAATCGTCCAGATCATCCAATCCAGAACTCCAATCGTAGAATTCTGGAGCTTCTTTAGAAGGCGACCTTTCAACTAATATTTCTTTCCCTAATACTTCAGAGGTAAAATGTTCCGCCATCACTGCATTAATCTAAAATTACCATTATTGAATAATCATTACCCAGTTTCATTCGTAAATTGTGATAAATTGACTAAATTATATCTTATAAAAAACTAACTTACGCTAATACAAACAATAAATTAAACGTATTGCAATTATTTACAATGGTAATACCTTCTCTAAAACTTGAGTTAAATGAATATAAGCGTCAAGAGGGGTTAATTTGACTTCTAGGATGAGTCGATCAATTTTATTAAGAACTAGAACAGGTTTAATATTTTCTTGAAATGCTTGTCGCAGACTAACCTGTAAAAAGTATAAAATTGTAATATTTAATATTACAATTTTTTAATTATTAATATTAAAAAGTATAATATTCGAAATAAAGATCAATTCAATTACGAATATGAAGAATCGAAAAATGGAAATTACGATTGTTTGAGGACAAACACCCTCTACGACGTCAACAATAATGAGAGCACCATCACAGAGACGAACGGCTGTTGAGACTTCAGATGAAAAATCCACATGTCCTGGAGAATCGATAAGATTGATGAGAAATTCTTTTTCTTTACTCCTATGATGAAGAGATATAGCACTGCTCTTCATTGTGATTCCCCTTTCTTGTTCATCCTTTCGACTGTCCATGTATCTAGAAAGATAAAATGAACAAATCATTATTAGCTTCATTTGATAGGAAAGTCAATATCCCAAATCAATGTTTTGGATCAAAATAAATATTCATAATTAGAATTTTATTTTAACCTAACCTTAGCTTTCCAGCAAGCCTTTGCGAAATAATTCCATTCGATGCAACGAGCGAATCCGCAAGGGTCGTTTTTCCATGATCAACATGGGCCATTATACAAATATTACGAATTCCATCTGGATTCTTTTGCAATGAGGCTAAAACGGCTGGACTCACGAGACGCATTTTTACAATTTCTCTATTAAAAAAATTCATATAATTTTTAGACCCATATTTAATCATCTTTCAAGGAATTGAAAGAAATCAATACCAGCTTCCAGAACAATTTAAAATGTTTATATAAGAGTAAAGTATAATAAAAATAGGAATACATCAAATTCCAATTGATCAAAATACAATTACTAATTTGACATTTGCTTTTTATAACGCTTTGATATTTTTACTTTATAATATAATATAAAGTGTAATTAAAATTGTTATCTTGTGCTACTTGTTTATATTGCATTTCTAATTAAATGTGAAAGTGAATTTAAGGCTCTCCTCCATATATTATTAAACTGTGATGTTCTTTACGGTTAAAACGTCGTGAATTCTAAAATTTCAGGCTATCCTTTGACTCCTAATTAATTCAGCATATGACGTCTTTAATTTTCTCATATAATATGAAAAAATCTTAATTGAAAATTACAATTAAAACCATATTATCATATTAACTTTAATAATAGTATTCACTAAGGACATTTGAACCACAATTAAATACCTTGACAACAATAACTCTTTGCGAAATAAAGAGGTATTAAAAAATCTATTTGTCTGGAAGCGACAGCGACAAGGGAGAGAAGGAGAGGCAGAAAGATGAGTAATTGATGAACAAGTCCAAGAACGAACTGGAAGAACGAAGTTCAACGAAGAACCTTGTGGAAACGAAATTGGAAAAGAAGGAAAACCGGTGCGTTCAAAGTTGGCGGACTCCCGACCGCGTAAATTCAAGCATTTGAGTTTGCTAATCCGAATCAATCTCGGGAACACCATTTTCCTCACTTGCTAAATTTCCCGTCTCGGGCCAATATACTGAGAGTTCGTCGTCCGGGCATCCGGGAGCGGAGGAATCTTTAACACAAGAGACGATCAATTTGGTAAGAGTGGCGGCGAAGTGACCCCGCCTCCCCGCCGACCCCAGCCACGTAGGCAGGAAACTAACACGCTCCGTTGACCTCCTCCCTTACTTTGTTTAACCCTGTTTGGTTTTAAATCCTCAATTTCGACTCTTCGTCACCCCTATCCCACCCTGCTCAGTCGGGGTGACCTCCAAGGGCCAGACAAGGCCCTGAGTGCCAGGAGGAAATCCCTTTTTTCGTCCCTATTCTCCGTGAGGTGAATGGTGAAATTAGAGTTTTTACAACATTGAGTCCAGTGACCCTGTATCATTTCCCTATTTTACCCTCCGACCCGAATCAAGAGTCTCATGACTCGGGTGAGCTTATATTGGAGGTCATGTCCCTTTTGGATTTGTCCTGAGAATAACATGGCCGCCGATGAGTCATACGCGTAATTAGGGTCACTTACATTACTCTCATTCACCCTGTGTGAATTTTCACATCTGAGCCCCTTTTCTCTCCTTGTCTTCGTTTTTTATCCGTTTCTTTCCTCTTTCCGTTTTATTTCTCAAGTAGATGGTCATTTAAGAAGTATAGTTAGGATTTTAAAGGTAATCCTCGGTTCGTATTCCTCGTCTAAAGTCAGTTTAAACCTAGTTATTTGACGTTTTTAGGTAAACTCTCCATTTACCACAAGAAGGAAAATGGCCATTTTAGGTAAATAAATAGACAGAAGGGCCAATAAATTCATTTTTGAATTGTAGTTTTTCGGTGCCTTAACGTATTATTTTGAGTATTTGGATAAGGCGTTTAATTTTGTCATTGGTCAGTTAATGGAGTCTCCGTTTTTATATTTGTCATTTACTTTTCTCTCCGCTTGACCATTCTGAGGCGCAAATACTTTGTTCATTCATTGCATAGGGGCACAGAGCTCGAGTTATGCAATATTTCGCTCTGCATTTATTTTTCGTTTCGAATACTTTGCATATTACATTTTCTCAGTCAGTCAGACCTTTGTCTTTCACCCTCTGTTTATTCCTCCTTTATTCTTCACTTGGACTCATTCAAATCAAAAGTTAGACCATTTATTTTTCTTTTGTTGGTAAATTGTTTGTGTCTTAAGTACAATAGGCGGTGATTTCTCTTCTGTTTATTCGCTTTCTCTGTCATTGAACTTCTCTTATCTTTCATTATCTCAACTACGTTTTTATTAAGGTCTACTGGGAGTTGACGTGTATTAAATCTAGGCAATTAGGAACAAAATAATTCAAATACAAACTTTGCACTTTATCAACCCTTGAATTAAAGGTTTATTTTTAAAGTTCGTTTCAATATCTTCCTGTAAATATTTAGGTTAATATAAATTAATTTTTCAAGGTTAATAAACATCTTAATTTTACTAATCGTAATAACCGAAACAATATAAGATATTATAGTTGACCAACTCTGAATTGTGAATCACAACGTAGGAAAAGTAATGCGAGTTTATAGTTTTACGAAACTATATTTTAATTGAGTTATGGAGGCGAATCGTGAATCATTTTTTTATGAAATCGATTTGACAAACTAAGTAAGAAAATATATTTAAAGTTTACGAATTTGCAGGCATCTTGTTAATTCGGCACCCAACCCTGAAATCCGTCTTGGAATCCCGGAATTTGAAAGGAGAGGAAAGTAGGTATTTTTAGCCAGATTTCAATGAGGAAAAGATGTTAAAAGCGAGGGATAGTTAAGTCCGGACCATTTTAATTCCTTCCCATGTTACTTTTAACTGATTTGCAATTTTGTGATCTATTGTAATGGTCTTTGGCAGGTCTCAAGCAGTCGTGAGTGTCAATGGCGTTGAAGCGTATCAACAAGGAGCTGCAGGACCTCGGGCGGGACCCACCAGCCCAATGCAGTGCCGGCCCCGTTGGAGATGACCTCTTCCACTGGCAGGCGACGATCATGGGGCCGCCGGACAGCCCCTACCAAGGTGGCGTCTTCTTCCTCAGTATCCACTTCCCGACGGACTACCCATTTAAGCCGCCGAAGGTCTCCTTCACGACTCGGATATACCACCCGAACATCAACAGCAATGGGAGCATTTGTCTGGATATCCTGCGGAGCCAGTGGAGTCCCGCGTTGACGATAAGCAAAGTGCTCCTCTCCATTTGCTCGCTTCTCTGCGATCCGAACCCGGACGACCCCCTCGTCCCGGAAATCGCCCGCATCTACAAGACGGACCGGGACAAGTACAACGAGCTGGCCCGGGAGTGGACGAGGAAGTACGCCATGTAGTCCACCCCATTAAAATTCCCGATCCCCCTTTAATATTATACACTACTACTATACTACTACTGTAATAAATTCTACCCGTCTCCTGCCCTTCAAACCCGCCTTTTACTTCTCATCGATCCACGGACCATCCCATACTCCCATATTAAACTATAAAGACTCTCCGCCTGAGCAATACGTTACTACACGAGCCAATCCTCGGGCTCTTCATCTCACACGGCGCCAAAGTCCTCCATTTCATAAACTTTCATCTTCTCATCATCATCCTTCTCTCGATTGAGAATAGAGACTTTAGAGATTCTATTTGAGAAGTTCATTTCAGATAATTCATTTTGAGATTAGAGTTTTGCAACACTTTTTCAAATTAATATATTAATATCACATTAAATCAACATTCAACTTGTCATCATTGGAGCGAATTTCGACTTGGTTGCACTTCGGCCGTCCGGCTCATCTCATCCGCTCAGCAATAATTTTAATGTATTTTGATTTGAACTTGACCATAAGAAAAGTTTTAAAAAAATCATTACACAAAATTGATTTTAATGCCTTTAGTGAATAAGTTAATATTTTTGCAATAATTAATTAAATAACCTTTAATTTCAGAGACAGGAAATTCAAACGGAAAATTTGAGTCATCATGTCGTCGATTCGCATTTTGGACAATTGTTTAAAAAAGTTTAGCCAAATGTCCGTTTTTTCTCTTCCCAGAATCAATTCGAATCCTATTTTTTTGAGAACTCAATTATGGCGATTCCCTGCACGAAGTATACTCACAAGATCAAATGAACCTTATAATTTCAATAGTCGGACAATGTTAGAGAGACTTCGATTAAATGATGGAATTCCACCAAAGTATAGGCTTATTTATCGAGCAAATATTGCATCTTACTTGTATATTATCCAGTCCGGTTTTTTAGCAATGACAATAGGAGGAGTAGTTATAATTATAATCAACCTCTTCTCTAATGAGCTCAGTCAGGATAATGAAGAGAAAGAAGAAAAACCCAAAATTAACTTAGGTGGTGAACAATTGACACCTTTTTTTAATGAGCGTTCTTCCATTTTGGTCGAATCTTTTGAAGAATTTGCACTCTTCGTTGCGGCTTTTGCTGTCTTCACATTCAGCCTCTCCGTATTGATGAGAAGACTTCCAATAAGAATTTATGCGCATCCTAATGTAATATAATTTTAAAAATATATTTTACTATTTTATCTATCTACACTCATCTTCTATTTTATAACATAACCAATATTTAAAATCGAAAATATAATAGCATCATTGATATATGTCATATTTTTATTTATTTTTTATATAGAAAAATGTTCTGGCTTTGTTTTGCAATCCGATGATCCCCGGAAGGAAATCAATTCATCAAATGGTTGCTGGAACATTAACACAAGTTTCGAGTTCGCAAATGGTTTTCAAAGATGCAACAGGAAAGAAAATGATCTTGATGGAACACTATTTCCAATATCCTGCAGATTTACACTTTCTTACTGATCCTGATCAACATTTAGTTACAGATGATGATTACGGAGAAAATAGCGAGGAAGAAAAGCAATAAATATTCATTAGTCAATACTATTAGATAATGATAATAATAATGTTATAAACAATACATATTATAAACCTTACAACATTATTTTGTTAAATTAAATAAAAATGCAAATAACAAAACGACCACCGCTTTTTATTTTTAATGAACTTTAAAAATTTCTAGTAATAAGCAATAGACAACGCATAATGTTCAAGCCTACTATAATATGCTATACATTTTAACCAATTCATAACTTAATGATAGCAATAATATTTATTTTTATAAGCATGTTAAATTTACATCATATAACAAGGAATGGATATTATAAATTGACCTCGCAATAATGCAATGGAGTTGGATGAAGATGATGAAAGCAAGAGAAGGACCAACAGGCAAGAGCTAAAACGAGCCTAGTATTCACATTCGCATGTGCTCATTTCTTGTGGACAAGCGACAGAGGCTGGTAAAAATCATTTATCCAATTTCATTCAGCTATAAAAGATTTTATGAATAGTGCAATTTGTTAAATAGCCATTTAAAATGAGTTTGGGGCTTTCTGTCGCGGACAAAAGTCGAAAGGTCGATAGAACAACTTTTGACATCCGAATCATCGAAGAAAATGAGAACGAAAGGAAAACAAAACATCTTCCACCAAGTTACCAACTGTCCAATTATGTCACACCAGGGACAATTGTCATGAGTGAAACTGGATACATGAGGTATTTAGTATCTTAAATAATTTGACCATAATTACTTTATAATGTTCACTATACACTCAGCATTTACTTCACCTAAAGTACATAATTTATTTTTCAAATAATTACAATTACTGGACTATTATTTAAAATATTGAACGACTTTAATGAGGCTTACATTTTTGTTTGTATTATTGTCAAATATGTTTTATTCTTTTATCATTACAAAAATTGCCAATTTGCTAAAATCAGATTTTTATTTCCAGAGGGCATGGAACCTTTACAAATCCCGGCGATACAGTGTTAATCTCATCGGTTGTTGGTTCAGTTGAGAAAGTGAATCGTCTTGTGACTGTAAGAGGAATTGGAGGAGTCTACTATGGTGAAGTCGGCGACGTCGTTGTTGGTCGGATCACTAAAGTGATGCAAAAGAGATGGAAAGTCGACATCAATAGTCGACTCGATGGAATCCTCCTTCTATCCTCTATTAATTTGCCTACGGGAGAGCTTGTAAGACTTTTTAAATAAGATTTTTAAGAATGTGGCTGATTAAACAAAATTGCTCATTAATATTATTTAACAGAGACGGCGATCAGCTGAAGACGAATTGGCAATGAGAGATATTCTCAAAGAAGGTGATGTCATCAGTGCTGAAATTCAGAGCGTCTACAGTGATGGGAGCCTTGCTCTTCATACTAGAAGTGTTAAATATGGAAAGGTGACTTCAATGCCAGTTTTATTATTTTAATCATTCCCTATAACTTTAATTTGTTTTAATATTAGGTTGGAAATTGGTACTAATCTGAAGTTGTAAGATTGTTCATTCGTTTATTTACTAGTTGGGTCCTGGAACTTTACTTAAAGTATCATCTTCTTTCATAAAAAGAAGAAAGAATCATATTCATAATCTTCCATGGGGCTCGTGTGTCATTCTTGGAAATAACGGCTATGTTTGGATCTCATCTCTTCCAAACGGCCGAATGCCAGGAACAAATCTCGAAGAAGAAGACGTTGATGGAACAAAGCCTACTCTTGAACAGGTTTTTAAAATCAACTACCTAATATGATTTTTTTCTGAATTCAATAGTTTTATAATTTGTAATAGCTATATTTCAATTTAATTATTGTAAGTATTCTTTTTATTTTTTAAATGGAACTCAATTCTTATTTTGTATGAATATTAAAATTAATTTTTTTTAGATTAAAATAACAAACGACGAAAGACGAATCGTTGCAAGATTGAAAAATTGTATCAATATCCTTTCTATTGCTGAGCAGCCAATATACGACACGAGTGTGGTCTATGCCTTTGAAGCCTCTCAAAAATATGAAGTAATTTAATATTTTCTTTTTCTTTAAAACCTTCCAATCAATTTATTAACTAATGATATTTATAAGACCTATAAATTGGATCTAATTATAAAACGCCTAATTTGTTATGTTTAAAACAGGTGAATGAATTATTGAAAGCAGATGTTATTCAAGAAATTGGAAATATTGTAAAGGCACAGGTAACTGCCGACAACAGAGATCATTGATTAATTATTATTTGATGCAATTTGTAAGGTTATTAAAGCATTTATATACTCATTAATAAATAAACGAGAAAAATCATTAAAGTAATCAAGTAATTTATTTGTCAGTTTTGGTAAAAATTTCATTAGCTGAATGCTGAACACAATTGGCTTTGACCACTTTGTTTTCATTGATATATTTTATAGTAATTATTAATTGGCCCCTTCATATTTATGTGATGCTAATTATAAGAGTAAGAATTAACAGTTCGATAAAACACTCCTTTGATTCATGTCTTCATTTCATTTTAGCCATATTTCTACATTTGAGCACTCGAATTGAACTATAGTTAGGATGTTCTTGTAATAGATTAATTTATCTTAAAGGAATAAATATAATTAAAAATTATCCTTCCGGCCCTCACAGTTCACAGGTAAGAATAGTAGGAATGTATTGTACTTCCATCAAAACCAAACAACTAACAAATTCATTAAATATTAATATCCTTGAATCACAACTTCAAATCTGAAAGAATTTGAGTTTAAAAGAAAAAAGAAAAATCCATGTTAGAATAAAAGTAAATCCAATTAATATTGTGAAATAAAAATTCTAAACAAATGGAGTATTGAGAAAGAAATAATTAAAATAACAAGTTAAATGCGCTTTTATGAGCTACTTAAAATTAATGAAAAGGTACGTAGTCATTAAACAATTAAAATCTCATTTGATAATAAAAGTTAAAAAGAGTCAAGAGCCAAAAAAGAAAATTGTTCAAATGTAGTGTTTGGCGAGTCTCGTGTACAGTGGCTTCTCGATGTACCGAGGCGAAGCCATGTATTCTTCAATTTTTTCAAGACTTTCAAACTCTGCTAAATAGTTGTTCAATTTCGGATAATTATTGAGACAGTCTGGAGCAAAAACTTTATGCTGATAGAGAGCCTCGTACACGAGGAAATCCACATACGTCATCTAAAAGCCAAATCAAAATCATATTTAAGCTTTCCTTGTTAAAAAATGAGATAAGAAATAAATGAGCCATTAAATGTATTACATTGTCACTGACGGCCCATTTGTGGTCTCCAAGGAAAGCTGATAGAAGGTCAAGCTGCTTTGGAAGACTCGAGAGAAAATTCTCTTTGTCTGCTTCCTAAAAATTGAAATGACACATTACAAGTTGTACTAATAATGCTCTAGATTTAAAATAATGACTATTGGTTCTGTAGGTATAATTTGTTCCCTATTATCAATTTGTAATTAAAGGAAAAATTGAAAAATTATGAAATAGACAATTATTTTTGCAATTACCGTGTATCTGAAGCATAAATGAACCAGCGCCATCCAAAAATCCCACATGTGATTCTCCAGCATGTCGAGTCTTCTTTGTTCTTCGTTCGTCCTTCCTAATAAATCCGGATCTCTTTCTCTTGCAATATGACGAAGAATTGCTCGACTCTGAGTCAACTTCACTTCATCACTCTCCAACCAAAATGGCAGCTAAAAAAATTTTAATTTTAAAAAAATGTTTCACAAATTAAAAATTAACTTATTGTCAATTAGATAGCTTACATTTGGAAGCTCAAGGCCAAGGTTGAATTTATCCTGAAGCCAGGAATCCCGACTCAAATCCGGTCCAATTTCATAATGCTTCTCTTCAAATTCGGTATTCGTGTAAGCCAAGAGCAATCGGACCGGCTGGACCAACTGGAACAAAGGAAAATAGGAAATGACAAAGAGAACTCAATTTGCCATCATTTTACTTACCCCTCTAATCTTCCAGTATCCAAGAAGAGGTGCCATTTTAAAATGAGCTCGCTAACTGAAGGTTAAGTCTGAAGAGTCTCAAGGCGAAATTGATTTTTATAATTTACGTCTTATGCAATCAGTTCAAAATTCTGGTGATTCACCTTTCCTTTCCTAAAATGACTTTTCGACTAGAGATAATTCTTCAACCCGCTTGGCCAGACAGTTGAAAACGTAATGAGAGGTTTAATTAGGGATTCTCCGCCAGGCCTCAGAACAATAACTTAATCAAATCTACGTTTTTCAAAATGTTAGTTAAGAGAGGAAGATGAGTTCAAGAAGAAGGAGGAGGAGATTCAATGTGGAGGAGGCGGCGAAGAGGTGAATTTTCTCTTCTTTTTCCAATTCCACCACGTGATATTTTGCTCTTCGCCCCCAACACCAACAAGCATTGAACCATCCAGACTTGTCCACGGGCCAAACTCATGTTATGTAACATGCCTCATCTTCCTCTCTTTCTCACCAGTATTTCTCGTATTATTGAGAAGATATAAAAATATACGGGGATGATAATATGCAATCAAATGCTAATCTTGAAATCCATCATTGGAATATCATAAACCTTCCGCAAACTCGTGTGTCTTCATCAATCAATCAATGTTTCATAACGGGAATCTTTATGATGATAAAAACTTGCACTTTGACGTCCTAAAAAAGGCTCAGTCTGGTTAATCATAAAACTTCAATTCTTTAATCCACTTAAGAGATTTGGCCATTTTACAACAAGCCTATTAAAACATTCTTACATAATTCTATGGCTTAATTAAGTGGAGGCATCGAGTCATGTCTGCTTTGCATGCATTCATTTATCAAAACACCACTGAATTTTTTCAGATTCAAGATTTTGAGCAAGAAGACATTATTTTATGACTTGAAGGCAAATAAATGAGCATCGATGAAGTTTTGTGGCTTCTTCAAGTAACTTATAATTTTATACAAAGTCTGTATGTAAATTAATAGCAAAGTAAAGAACTCTATTTAGTAATAAATGCATAAGTAATTCAAATCATATTCACGTCCAACAATGTAATATGAAATATTAATTTCAATTCGCTCTGTGGCTTTTAAATCTGACGAGATGCTTTCATCCAATAAGACTCAAATACTCGTGAATGTATAAAGACTTTTTTGTTCTTATGAGACCGGAAAAGACAACCTGATGGTCTATTGAACAACATATGGCTCCGAAGGTTGAGGAAGCATTTTTTTCCTTTGTTCTTCATCCTGGACAAAAGGGTTCTCTTTAAACAAGTACCCGTGAAGCGTCCAGAAAAGTCTCACTCCGTGTGTGTATTCCTTAGAGGAAATGTCTTTGGCCGCCCCCGCACGTTTTAATATTTGTAAAAGCCTTAAGGCAATTGGAATCATAAACCTACTTAAACTTCCTTCGTCTCCTCCTAAGGTAGAGAGACGTCGAGAGGGAGAAGAAGGCAGAGGTGCATTCGAAAGGGGTGAGTTCCCTCCCCAGTCCACTTGCTCAACTTCCACCACACTCACAGTTCATCCCTCACCTGAGGATCGTGTACATCCAATATTTTCTCCACCATCGGACAGCCAGCAAAACTAACGGGATTGACAAGAAGGAGAATAACAATACAGTCATTGTTTATTCTCCCCACCAGTTGCCCTCTATTACCCCCAAACCTTACCGCCGGTTTGGTTCCAATATTCCCGAATCCTCCCTCTGTTCCTTTACACAATCCTCGTGTAAAAGACAATTTGAACGGGTTAAACGTTGAACTTCAAAGAACTGAATCTTCATTCCCACCTTAAGAAACGTTCATAGCCGACCGGGGTGCGACAGTCATTTGCGTACTTCTATAATCATCACACGCAGAGACCCACACGCTGTGCCCACTGACCCATAAACATTTATTTATTCTCAATCCTGAAAGTGTAAACAGAGACGTTTTAGATTAAAGCCGGATAAAGGCGAATCATCATCACATTATCATCATCATGATGGGGGGAAAATAGCCGGATTTTTATCCTTCACACATTTGTCAATTGTCAAGACTAATGTTGACGCTTTGCAGCAACAACAACAACAACATCCAAGTTTTATATTAATTTGCCTAGAGTGGAGTGTAAGTGAGGATCATACCGAAACCGTCTGCGGCTTCAATTTTTCATACATCTTACACTCAAAGTTTCGAAATGACTTGAGATATCCCAAGACACATTTTTGATAGCCTTAGCAAACTGACGCTCACTCAGGATTTTGGTGTGGGCTAAGAGAAGAACTCTTCATCTCATCTGTCAGTTTCAACATTTTTGGTGTTTTGTATTGTATAGAATATTTATATTCTCACTCAGTCAGTGATTTGCAATAATTGCAATAAGATTATATGGAATGAGAAGTGTTCTATCAAGTACAGAATTATGGGAATCTCTGGTTCATCTATGGAATATTAGAAAACTGAAGAAGTGAATTCAGAGTGTTTACTCTTCAAACTCGAGTTTTGTCTTTTCTTCCTTACCTTTTTATGGTCCTGTTCCAAGTCACCGGATGAGGTCCGTTTGGTCGACAGGTGAGTTTTGTTTTGTGCATTTAATATATATTATTATATACATGAACAATGCAGTCTAGTATAGATAAAATGTGTAGCGAGACGGTATGACATTACATGCTTCAAATAGTTAAATAGTTATTAGGTTGTAGGAAGGGAATCCCTATGAGGCATGATATTATTTACGAGGGCTGAGGGAAACAATAGACGGTTTGTCCTACAATGCAAGTCTGTCTTTCAAGTTCCTTTTTCTTATGACCAGTCGTCCACTCGTGGTTATACAACATAATGCCCTCATTCTTCCTTTGCCCACAATAGGCAATGGGATATTATTTTATTCCTTTTTATACACATGCGAGGGGATTTAATAGTTTGCATGCGAATGGTAGAGTCTATTCCCAATATGAGAATCTGAGACCCTGTGGGTTGATTAGCTTTTTTGCTCACCAATTTATTCTCTCTAGGTCAGTTTTTATTTTATTGTCCAATTCTTTTATCAAATCCTTCTTTAATCTCCCTAATGAATGTCAAGCTTCGGAGGGAGGAAATGAAAAACTTCGTTTTTATTTTATCTTTTTTCTGATACTGTGCAGTAAATTTGTTTTTTGCTCCACGGCCTAATAGAAAGACAATTCATGACCATTGGTCATTCTTCAATCTAGTTAATTTCATAGTGCTCTGTGTTTTAAATTAATTAACTCTGGCTTTATGAACATTTAAGTTCAGTTTTTTTATGCATGCACTTTTGTTTTATGATTTTGGTTTAAATGTTTTAATAACTAGTAATTTATAATTACTAACATTTTTTATTTTATAATGTTTAATATTAATTAATATATATATATATTAAATAGTTATATAGTTAAATGAAGGTAAATAAATGAAGTTTATAATGAAGTTAAGAGTTTATTGATATTTGAGTAGGACGATGAAGGCATTAAGACTATTTTGCATAAGTTGTAATTTATTTGTGTTCATTACTTGAACTCTTGGCATGCATTTTGTATATCGAGAGCTTATTTTCAAGTCGGGATTTTTAAGTGGAAAATAAACATGGGTAAGAATCTTGTTTGGATTTCTACTTGAACTCCTAATTGAGAATCGTTGGGGCTAATATAAGAGAATTAACTTTCTACCAGAGATAAAATGCTTAGCAAGTTCCTTTCATTTGCAGCCCCGTCCATTGTTTGTCATCGGGGAAAGCCAATATATTATAATTTCTACTGTTCACACAAGATTAAATACTTATAATAGCCAAATCAAGAGGTTGTGCTTAAACAAGTTTTCCATATTCAATCACAATTTTTCAATGTGTTTTGTATTTTTATCCACGAAATCACACCCAAGCTCCTTGATTCTCGATGCCGTGAGTTTTCACAATTTTTATAATCTTGATTGACAAAAAATGCGGGGGAAGTTTTATCTCAAAGTGAAAAATTAAGGGAATGAGATGAATAATTCATATAGTGTGATAAAGGGATAAGCCTCAAAGTGCAATAAATGTCGAGGTGAGAAAGCATGAATGAATATGTTTTGTATTTTAATATTGAGATCAAGGAGATATTCTTGGTGAATGGACGACGATTAAATTACGACTTTAAGCATGTTCCTACTGCACAGCCTTTTTGCATTCTTTCGCTCCTAAATATATTATTAAAATTTGGACTACCACGGTGCAGTCTCCCTTTCTTGCATAGAATACGCTCCGACTCTTCTTATTCTTAAGGAGATGCATGGTTGAATTGAAAGGAGCAATTTGAGCTTCGTCCCATGCATATTTGGATGAGGAAATGGGGGCAGGACGGTAAAGGGCAGGGAGAAGAGATAGAAGAGAAAAAAGTAGCTTCCAGCTTATGCCTCCTCTAAACATGTTCTTTTTCGCCCTTAACCGCCTCTCATAAATTACCAACTCTCGGCATAGCCGGAGAAATCTACTTTTAAGAGCACAAAAAGGAATGGACATCCCTTCTAGTTCATTTCCCTTCAATAGATTATCTTTTGAGGTGTTTCAATCCTTCGGCCCTTTTCACTTTGACCCATATGAACAATTCCCCTTTGTGCTATCTCTATCAAATAGCTATTTCAGAGTATGTTCGTCCATTTTCAATATTGGCTAGTCATTATTCATAAATCTACAACTGCCTCTACACTTACACTACGAGCTAGTTCTGTATAAGGTGTCAATTTATTGAGCTCACCGCCCAATCTTCTGAACAATTGTCATTAATTATATTAACTAATGCTTATTTGATACAAGCAAGGATCCGATACACATATCTCTTGACAAATTATCATCTTTGAATATTCATGAATCATTTACTTTTATATGACTATGAAATTATTTTGTATATTTAATTGCCTAAATAACTTTTAACTATTTGGTAATTTTTTTTTAGATAAAAGCACTTTCAATTTGCTATCTTTCAGACCTTTGCTGATTTAAGACATAACTGGATTTGAAAGAGATAATAAGTATGCGCTGTTGAGCTTTAATGTGTTAAGAGGAGTTCTTCGTTAAAGTATTTTACCTCTTTAAGGTATATTATAAATGGACGTTTTAAGTAAGTAGAGCAATAAATTGTAAAAGGAAGAGGAAAAGGGTTGAGGAAGGTGAACGGTGGTGAGAAATGGAATAATTCTCCCCAAATCCACTCTTGAAAGAATGTGTCTGGTAATAAGAGCTTAAGCGGACTATATCCGCTTAAAAGCCTCCATACAAAGCCATAATACAATGAAACTCAAAAGTAATATTTAACTTTTGTTTTCTCTTTTATTATAAAATTAGTTCCATTCGTGGTTTTATGTCCTCATGCTCATTTTAAGCTCATATGGCCCATTATTGGTATTTCGATAAGTTATTTGTTGAGTTCATAAACGACAGGATTTTAAAAGCTTACAGTTACTCTTTTCACATCGATAGAGAGAAAATGGTTAAAAGGTTTCTTCAGAATGTTTAGACGAATTAATACAGATGTAAAGATAGATGAACTTGATTCTATGCGAATTCGATGAATCAAGTCTTAAACCCCCAGAATTAATTCCCGTGAGTTAAAAACAATTAAAGATAAATGTTTAGATTTGAATTGCCTGAACCGCATTTTTCTTCCCATGAACTTCATAGATTTGTCTGTAATTGCATTTCTCATTTCAACAAAAGTTCCAAGCAAATTCCTCCAATTCCTTGTGCGCTTTTGAATTGCTAAACTAACTCATGCAAGTTTTATCATAGTTTAGACAATATGAAAATCCACTTCACCCTTTAACTATATTCCACACTCTCTTAACTTATATTTCCCAAATTCACTTTAATCTATTTTATTGACCAGTGCATGATAGCATGAAACATCAATAAATTCTTTTTCTTCTGTATAGCTCGAGGAGAATTTGAGGAATTCATGTCAGTTTCTCTCAATACTTTACACGTATAAATGGCATGAATGATCTCGTGATCTACTTAATCTTATTAGCAAATTTCCTCTCTTGTACTGTATCTTCCTCTGAGCCTTTGTGGTTCCCCATCCACTTAACAACTTCAGAGATTAAACGTACAAGAAACATTTTAGAAAATTGAGGATCGAATGGAGGGCCAGTGTGGTATAATAGTGAAATTGAAGGAATTCGTCGTACATCTTTCCCATTCGCCATGGTCTCCTAATAAACGAACCATTTCAAATGTGATTAAAGTGAGGATGAGTCGGATGTTAAAATATCACTTAAAAGGAGACGGTCGGGAGGAACCAAGGGACTGGCAAAGAGACAACTCGACTCGACTCAATTGTCTGCATATCGGGAGTCTATAATTGTAATTGGTGGAAGAAGAGAAGGAGGTTAATATCACTTAAACGATTCCTCACGACCTCCCTGTACCTCTGCAGAGACTCCTAAATGTCTAATCATGTGTTCCTTGATGGAAGTTGGATGGAAGGAAGTGGGGAAGAAATATCATGGCTAAAGGTATTTTTGTATATCCATACAGACAGAAAAGAGAGAGATATAGCTGAAAATAAGTGAGTGTATTCTATTAAAGGCTGACTAATTGCATTTGAGGCCATAAGAGTGCCATACACCTCTTTATCACAATTGAGACTTCAAGGGCCGGGTCACGAAGTGAAGTAAGGATGATAATGGTCAAAGTTACTCGACTTCTATTCTCTGTGTCGTCAATTTTGAAACCTCGGTCCGTTAGGTTACTCCGTTCTCCTGTATTTATTAGAAGATTTGACACAGAGTTACTTTGACACGAATCTTTCATTCAATTCTTCTCCATTTCATCCTCCTACATATAGCTCGCTGAGGAACCAACGGTTTGTCTCTGCTTTTATATGATTAATATGGTGCACATATTTTGGGCCCTTTTTGAGCTATACTCTAGACACCATGTTGAGAAGGTAAATAAATATAGCGAAGAATGCATAAACCTTTGCCGTGAAACCACCTGAATATATTGTAGGAAAGGAACGACCTTACGTCAAATTAACCTTCATTTTATTGACACCTCGAATGGCATTTCTAAACTTGAGTTTGAGACACATTTCATTTTTGACACATTTTGGTATACGTGTGAGAAACGTTAAGGAGGAAACCACAAGACAGGCTCAATTACATGTTTTACCTTATTAAATTGTCAATCATTCAATTATCCACAGGTGAGATTTACCTTCGTGTCTGTTTCTTGGGGGTTTCATGCCATTTCGTAGTTAAATACCGTGGACGGAGGAGGGAAGAGAAACCGTCTTGTTGGTTTGATGAGCCGATGAGTTCAAACAATAATTTTGAAAAATTGTAATTGTCGAGCTCACTCATTCAATTAGTTTTGAATAAAGCATGAATAAACTTGAAGTTTATCTTTAATTACTTTTTTTTTACTTTCCTCACTTGGGTCTTTTTCTGGAATAGACTGGTTGGGCGTCATCGCCATACAATGCGAAAATTAGAAATTTCCCAAGGAGGTAATTATGAGGAGTCATTGTCAATTTCGTCGTGTGTGGAAGTGGGATAGGGGTGGAAATGTGAGTATTTGCATATCATTAAGGCGAAGGTTTCTCTCGTGAGTGGAAGCTGATGTATTCGTTCCTAAATAAGTACATAATCATAAGTAACTGATGGAAAATACATTCTTTATAATTTCCTCTTTCTCTTCGGAATCGAGAGAAGTCAAGTGCATATGGAAACAAAATGCACATTTTCCCATTAATTTGAATTTGAGCCAAAGGAATTGAAGAAGGGGCCGACGAATGATAGGAAACGAGGTTCAGATAGTTCAACTCATCCATTCATACGTGGTCGACTGGGAGAAAACTTGAGAGAATAATGTGGGAATGAATGTTGGAGTAATGACGAACTCCTCGGCTTCATCCTACTCATTTTGAGAGAGAAAATTCTCGTTTTCCTCCTCTTCTCATTCGCCACCTTCTTGACCCATTTCATTGCAGTCACACTCACACTCATTCCAAGATTCATAATGGCACAAAGGTGTACAACAGAGGCTATGCACATCAGAACATCCAACTCCATGCATCCCTTTTTTCTTTCTTACTACTTAGGGAAACTGGGTGGACAAGTCGTCGTTGTTTGTTAGAGGCTTGAGATGAACATCTCAACATCCGCCTACTTACTCACAACACATCACACTACTTACAAATTAACGCTCGTTCCCCAATAAATGGAGAATACAATAAACGACACGTTTTTCAAATTTTTGAATCACAAAGGGCCGATGAGGATCGTTGGAGTCGAGAAAGGGATAATGAATGCAATTGGCAATAACTTATTCTCGACTCTCCATGCCTTTCCTTGACGAAGGTGCAAAAGGGGAAGATGCTTATTTAAAAAATGCTAAAAAACCACCGCCGAGTTTGGCAAAGTCGTTAAAAAAGGAAACGAAAGCGTGTAATTTTTATTTTCCTCATTTCTGATACGTATCAGGTCAGGCCTAGAACTTCAACCCTGGGTCTCAAAGTTTTTTCTCAAAGTAATTGGTTTCGACCCTTAATAACACACATACACTACCATTTTGTAAATTGCTTGAAGAAAATAAAATAACAATTTCCGTCGTATTTTGCACATCCTAATGAAACTTATAATTGAGCCACGTATACCTACTTTAATGTCCCTAATCCCTACTACTAATAAAGAAATTCCTGATATAATTGCTAGCAATATAAATTAAACTTGGACTCAACTAGTATTGCTTATACATAGTTTGTCATAAAAAGTCTTGTAATGATAGCATTTACTATATGAACACAATATATAAATTGCTTGTCAAGAATAACATTCAACTTCATTTCTTAACTCTGCAATGTAACTCTTACGCACGTACTTTACGTGTATGTATGCAATTGCAACTTGAATTATTATACTTTGTTATCATTTCTAAAAGTTCCTACTTAATAGGCTTAGGTACTAGGAGTATAATGCGAGCATATAATTCATCCTTGGTCTATAGAGTAGAGCTCGGAAAGCTTAAAATATTTATAATGGGTGAAAATCTAAAGTCTTGTGTGATGGCCATCTCATATGAGTTTATAAGGACGTCTGCATACCTGGAGAGCAGGAAGGCATGAATAAAGACGTGTGTGAGAAGGAGGAGAAGAGGTAAAAGAAGCCTTCCAAGTTCTTCACCTTCCCTCCCATAAATAATATTTGAGTGCAGGACGTAAACAAAGAATGAAATTCCCAGATGTGAATTTCCTCTGCATCCGTGCTTGAGCAGACGATACTCTACTTTATTCAATACTTATACATGAAACTCACATATTTTTACACACCGCCGTTCTCCTTAACCTCACATGAGGAATTAATAGGGAGAACTTGGCCTTTCGAGAAACGTGATACGAGTCAAGTTTACACTAATGCCCAATATGCGCTTCTAGACTTTACAGTATTTCATGTAATACCAAATATCACACTGGTACTACATACTTTTATACTTCATATCGTAAATTCTGAATCCTTGGATTAAGATATAGGTAAAATAATATTCTGGGATATTTGTAATATCAAGGTGCTTTATTCACGCTTTTTGAATTTAAGTATGCTTATTTAATATAAGTCATCACTAATATTTTATTACCACTAGTTAGGATATTTTTGAGTTTGAGGTTAGGGAGATATTTGAATGGTTGAGTGGAGAGTAAACGCTGTCGAAACTCAAAAGTGTCTCTCATAATATAAATTTATATTACACACGTGAATATAGTGTAATGTTCCGAATACGACGACCGGCAATCGGAAATGAGGATTAAGCATGCTCCTTCACGGAGAGTTTTTTCCCTACCTTCAACTCGACGCCTCTTTGTCTTCATCTCCTTAAGGTTCCTTCTTGTCTCTCTCCCTGAACTTTACGTGGAGTCGTTACAGAACATTTAAGTGCCAGTCGTTCCATGCATTTCGCCTCAATTCCTCTCAACCATTATTATGTATATGATAAGCTTTTCCCTATGCGGCCACGTATTTTTTAAACCTTCTCTTTGGTTTTCCGAAGATGAAAACCTCAAACTACGACATCAAAACTCAAATGAGATGGAATAACAAAAGAAAGAATTTTCATATCTATCGTTAAGCCGAAGATTTTTTCGCATTCATGGCATTTTTTCGCTCCAAGGAGGTCATCGTATCTTACCGAATTCATTGATCCGGCATTTAATAGAAAAATTGCTCATATTAGAAGAAACCTTATTTATCAATCCATCGATGAAATTCCTTGTTCACGATTTCCTCGAAGAATCCAAAAAAATAAATGAAGCACCAACGAATTTAGTAACCAAACCTTATGAGCAAACAAATACTCGTAACTTATGCTGGAATCTTCTAAAAAGCATTGTGAGCTTACAAGATCTTGTGTTTTCTCTGGGAGAAATACAATTGCGCTTTAAGCTCATATATTTTATCTTTTGGTTGTCTAGTTAAACCGTGTTTGGATTGTGAGTTTGCATTGTCGTGTATTACTGTTCAATTCATGTTTTTATACTTGCTTGTAATGATAAGTAATGAAAAATGAGACAAAGGCAAAATTCCGCTAAATCTTCCATCTTTCAATTCATTCTCTAATGAAACACGCACTTGGGTCGGAGCTTTTGTCGAATTCTTCAACTTTTTCAATGGAATCCCATTAATTCAAGATGTCGAGTGAAAGTCATTATATGAGACTTTACAATATTGTTATTTTATTATTTAAAAAATATGCTCATATGTGAAGAAAACTTTCGATTAGGAGCTTTAAATAAATATTTGATTAAAAGGGGCGCCCGAGAGAAATTTCCTTTTCTCAAGTACACACTATGCACAAATACGAAGTAGGGAAATGTCATTAATGTGCGTCTTATTCGCTTCCAAGTTTCGGTCCCTTGATTAAACATAAAAAGAATTCGAGACCTCACAATGGCACTTGTTCAGAGATTCTTCTTCGTTTTGATAATTTTCGTCTTCACAAGCTTCAGACTCGAGTGTTCATAAATTGTATTAAAAACTTAGAAATTACAATTTTACACTCTAACAATATAAAAATTTAACATTTATGCATCATAAGATTATGAGATTGGGGCTTAACTAGTCACTTTAACATTTATATTACAATGACGGAAATCATGAGTGTTTGGAGCTAAAAGAACTGTTTCGATCCCATTGTGCATATATTTTTGTGCTTTGGAGTCAAAATAAAAGAAAAAAATTAATCATAAATGTTGCATGATGATGTCGGCATTTTTTGTTAGTAGATGAAATATATATTTTTGAGTTTAGTTCATTAACTTCGAACGAGGAATCTCCTGCCCAAATGAGCCTGATGGGGAAAGTGTGAATGAATTCGTCTTATTATCTAAAGGGAGGAGCTCCACTGGATAGATAATTTCCTTATGAGATCACCTTAGGACAATTGGATTATAAACACCTCAAAAGATCTCATCGAATTGAATGAAAAAAGAGATCATTTCCTTAAACCCAACTCCACGATATTTCGTAAATTCATACACAATGAGTAATTTATTCAACGTCTCCTATACAGATTGTCAGAGAAAGCGAGTCGATCGCAATTATGTTCCTCGTGTGTGTCTGTCTGCCTTGCACCAAGGCCTGTGTAAAACCATTGGATTAACCACCTACTATTTTCCTTCTACACTTATTTACCATCGATGGCAAATTGACATGTCACATTTTACCTGATAAACCCTCAAGTTTCTCTTTTCATTCCTCGCTCCTATTTTTTGAATTTATTTGAATTTATCCAAATGGGCATTTGATGGATTTTCATATGGAGTCTAATAGGGGATGCTTATATTAAATCTGGTTGAAAGCAGAAGCAGCATGAATTTCCCATTTTTGTTTAAAAACAATCAAATTTGCATCATATCAATTATTAATATATTCATTTTAGTTTCCTTTTTCAAAATTTAATATTTAACGTTCGTGCTCAATTAGCCAGTCTCATTCCAATTCCGCTATGGACGAACCTCAGAAATTCTCATTTGAAAAGCTCAAACTCTTTATTTGCATCGTCCTACGTTCCTTCTCTTTTAAGCGGCACATTTAGCCAAATACTTTATAAATATTCAAACATGAGAGAAGGAAATGAGAGGGTTGAGACATTAAGAGTTCCCTGGCACAGTTCGTCCAAGCAGATCCTCTCCACACCCTTAAAATTCAAAGTGGATCTCTTGCAAGTGATGATTGCTCAAAACATCATATTTATACTAAATCTTCTTTCAATTCGTTTGATCTCCTTTCTCAACTCAAACTCCATGCGGTTTAATTAGAATTGTACATCCAAGTCTGATGAACATCCATTCACATTCAGAGGATCATTCCCTCGTCTGGTCGCGAATCAGTGCAGAATGAAATGAGTCTAGTTAAGAGCAATTATTAAACCGGGGAATATATAATTATTGTGAAGTGCAGTAGTGTCGGTCAACGCAAATCTTCCCAAAAATTAATTCAGAATCAAGAGTATATGTAAGGAAAGGAATAACGAGAGCGCGGGCTTGATTTTTAATGAATGAATGGAATATTGAAGCGTATAAGAGCTCGAGATGACTATCCATTCACACGTGTTCATAAATCGGTGAAGTGAAGGGAGTGTCGATCTCTTAAGTGTTAGTGGGCCAGAGTCACCCCTCAAGCATAATTCTCATTTTTGAGTCTAGAGACGTGATTACTGGGACATCCATGTGCTTCTCCTTGCCTCGCATCTTCTGCCCCTTGAAATCATGTTTTAATTCTCTAATCAATACCCGCCTTCAAGAGAGAGAATGAGTTTGAAAACAAAGGTGTGGTATTAAGGAAACGTGTGTTCAACATCGTTGTGAATTCCATACTCGAGTCTTTTCAACATTCACCTTTTGGTTCTTTGGGAGATTCGCATCTTTGCAAAGATGGTCAGTAGGTCCAAGCGAGCCTCATCACCAGCTCAATACATTTTCAAATTCATTATCTCACTCAGGCGGCGTAAACAGCTGTTTTAATAATCATATACAGGTTCGAGGAGGAATTGAGCGGGCTATCATCTAACATGCATTGGAAAGAACCTCATTGTGTATTACTTCACTTAATGAGATGGAAGGGCGGAAAAAAGCCGTGTGTTATTAAGACGAACTCCAAATTAGGAATTGTGGAGAAGAGATAAATTACATTTTAAGTTCCAAAGACCCTTTACGTTCTCATTCGCAGATCTCTTCTGGTGTAGACTTGATATTGCAAACTGCATTCAACTCATCGGCTCATCATCATCTATTGCATGATAATTCATATGTGTTATTTATTTCCTTCGTTTTCCCCTCTTGAGGCCTCAAGCAGTAGGTTAGAAGACTCAAATGGAATACTCTCAATTAATCCCATCTTGACTCGTTGGTCGTCCAAAGCTCGAAGGAAATAATGAATTAAGAAAATATCCGCCAACTCACGGTATTTCTCGAACCAATGCTTTTTGATCCCTTTTTTGAATGGCAGGTTGAAGCGTTAATATAATTAAGCACTCCTTCTCCCATTATCCCTCATTGTGAGCTGGGTAATCTAATTCATCGGAATCATTTACACAAAAAGGTTTTAGAAAAAAGCTCATTTTCCTCTCAGAGTGAATGTATGTTTGAGTGGGTTGCGGCAATGGAGGGATTTTGATTAGCATCACATTAAAAATTATTGTTGAATGAATTCGCAAAGTAAGTTTTTACATTAAGGAGTTTCATGAGCCTCTTGAGTTTCGTGGACTCGCTCACTCTCAGACTCTCAGCGAGATCCCTGTATTGAATAGATAGGGAATGGGGAGAATGGAAAATGACTGACCGTTATGTCGGCTCACTCACAGATTCATTTCTTGTTGAGTTTGGAATGTTGTGCATAATCGCCACTCCTTCATTATATTCAATATTCAAGTTTATGAGAAAGAAGGGCAGTGGACAGCGCCCTCAATTCTTTCAAAATCCCTTCTTGTATTTATTGTATAAAGCTCTATGCTTCTTACTTAAATATTACTAACTACAAGACTCGCACAATCAGCTCCTACCTGGAGAGATATTCATTAGAATTTTAAAAATCCATTCATTTCATTATCAGATTATGAATAATGATAAAAAATACTAAATTCTCAAATATGTCAAAATTTTATTACAGAATAAAAATGAAGAAAGGTAGTCTGCGGAGAGGAGGGGGTTCAATTAACTTAATATCTTTGGGAATTATATTGGAAAGGGGCAAGTTTTGAGTGGAAACTGGAAGACGAAGCTTGTTGGTCTCTCACATGAGGTTTTGAGAGTTTACGAGATTCCTGACCTTCTATGTTATGTGAGTATTAAACCGATATGAAAAGGAGTGTTTGTACACTTTACCTGTGGATGTTTGTGCATGTATGTGGAGATAGGAAGGAAATCAACTTCTTCAATTCCCCATACGTCTCATAATGAGAGGATGTGGATGAGATCAATGGACTTCTCAAACTCCCTTTACTACCCTTGCTCTCCACGTAAGCGTCAGGGGTGGCAAAATTGCCAACAAGCCCTTTTTCAAATTGCGGACACATGTAGTTTTTTAACGAACATGTCTACAGCCCGGTTCCTCAAGAACATAAAATCCCTTTATTATGATCCACCCTTTAAAAATTCATTCAAATTGGATGAAATTCATGTTGGAAATGCCTCCATCGTTTAGTAGACAATAAATTAGATAATCACAATGGATTCGTTTATTCTCATTATCTTTCAACTATACAGTCGGTTGCAGATCTATAGTCTAAATAATCTCACTTCAGAGTGATTCTTATTGGCGCTCAATTCAAATCATTCGGAACCTAATATTTACACTATAGATATTATTTTATTACAATTATCATCTGTAGAAGGAAACGAGGACGTAATATATTTCTTGCTATGCATTTAATACTAAAAGCTTCAATCAATGTCTAAATAATAATTTGATGTTTTTTGTAGGATTAAACAACTATTGGGATTCTTCTCCTTGCTGGTCAACTTCAACTTTTGCTCAATGATCTTCGGGGACGTTCGGGTCGGTGAAATTTGGTGAGCAGAAGATTGAGAAGAACAAAGATGCGGCTCAATTGTTGAATGTGGGACGATGAGAGATATTTATGAACAAGTCTACTACCGGCCCTCCACTCCTTCGCCTATTCAGGTTAGTAAGCGTATTTGCTTTTCCAAAACCTCTCCCTTTACATTACCGACACAAATATTCACATGTAAACGCAGTTTACGTCTACACTCGTAATCTTTTCCAAAATTCTTTCCTACGAATGGCCTATGCAAATATGAAGGTGAAAAGGAAAAATTCCTCATTTCTCAAACATGCACATGCACAGGATTGTAATTTACCTCTTTCAACAGTGAGCCCGACGGCCGCAAATGGCTGTAAAAGCATTAAAAATGGGGTTGAGTATTAGCTAATAATATAAACACGGATTTAGAGAAGATGATTTAATATGGAATTTAAATCGGCTGTGAATTCATTTTTTTTACACCTACGAACGAGCATTTATGATGTGATGAAAAATATAGGAAATGTAATTATAAAAATCCTTTCATAGAGACACGTATTTATATCTTCAATCTTTTCATCACCGACCGGACTTAATTTACGTTTAATTTTAATGACTCGAGGCGTAAACGCAGTAATTCTCCTTTATTTTCTATTGACAAAAGTGTTCATTGCAATGCATTGGGAGTTTATTACGTACGAAATGGAAAATGCATTCTCTTAATAACATTTAACCGTCAATTGTACCATTCAGTTTTGACTCTCACTCTGATGCAAGAAAAGGTTGATTAAAATATTTTTCATTCACCTATTCAACTCCTTGATTGATATGTGAATTGGTTCACTTTTGCCAATTCTAACCTGAATCAAATCTCAAAATCAAATTAGCTTACTAAATGTTAGTCTAATTTTTGTATGAAAATTCGTCGCCCAACTGTTCTTTCTGAGATTTGAATAATTCGCAATCCAGGTAATTGCCGATACCGTACGTAGATAGTCAAATACTATTATAAACAAATTGAGAATAATTTCCTAGAATGACTTATTATTCTGCATTTGAATTGGGAAATTTGCTGAACTTGGGAAACTTTTTCTATTGATTTCACACCTTATAGGAAATGAAATTTGGGATGATAAGTGGGAATATAAAATAAGAGGATGTACAGTAAATTGTATAAGAATCATTTAAAAGGTTTCTTCCAAACAAAGGCCTTATTCATCTTGGGCACACAAGAAGTTTATTGTGAACAAAGCGTTTGTTACCTTGTTCTTCGTCTCCCTTTTTTCATGTCCAAATCGAGAGTTGAAATGAAAGGTGTTAACTCACGAGAGGGTTTTCATACAGTTTGAAAAGACGGTCTCTGTTCCGCCTCTTCCACGAACGGTTTTTCAATAAATGCCTTTTTTAAAAGGCTTCGAATTTTTATCGCAATGCAATCGGGCAAGAAGCCGAAGTGGAGAAGCCCGTTACCTTCAATAGCGCCCCTGTCCTTACTCATACACAGTTTGGCAGCCGCAAAAAAATATAAAAAGAATCTTTCTGCTCCTTCAATTAATTCCTTCAAGTCTTGACTTGAGAGTCAACAAGGACATTTTTAACTTTCATAATATCATTTCATTTAAGTTATCATTTGCCAAAAATCGTGGCAGATTAAATATAATACCTTTTAAATAATTTAATTAGTTAGGTGTTTTAAATTGTTTTTTAAGTTTATTAATTAATTATAATTATAATCATTTCACAGAATGACTTTATAGTATATTTATATCAATTTAGTTCATTTTTGCTAAATTGGACTATTCAATTCCAGAATTCTTTATTTTGTTCTGTTAGTTCTGACCATGAGTGTACATATGAATTAAGCACTTGGCATGGATTTTAAAATCACGAGATCTCTTCAATGAATCTTGAATGATTACGCTGCTAACTAGGAATACAAATACACCGAACTAATGATACTAATCATATGCCCTACATTATTAAATACAACGTGCTATCTGTTTTTACGTCTCTTTTGAAGACTAAACCTCCGAGTCATCACAATAGTCGAAGAAGCAAAAGATAAGGTAGAAGAACCATGTACAAGTTGAATATTTTCAGTTCATCACGATACGCCGTATTTCCCATTGTGCCGTTTTTTTTATTTCATTCATTCTCGACAAACTGTCTCTGTTCATTGTGTTTTAAAAAAGTATATAGCAGATTAGAGAACTTTGCTAAATCTCATATTTTTCATTCATGTAGCACGGCGATTAAAAATAAGTTGTCTTCTTGTCACACTTTGTTACGTCCCATTATAGCCATGCGTGAGTTTTTATATTTCCTCTGCATATATTTTAAAGACAATCATATGCAAATTGAGGAAGTTGATTTGTACACGCGTAGATCCAAACTTGAAAATGAAGTCTCGGAAAACTGTTATATTAACTAAGAATAGATGAGGCAATGAACGAGTGCGTGAGTTCACACCAGCCAAAGAATGATTTGCAATTGGGCGTATTTTAAAATCTTATTAGAAGTCCATGTAGTTTGGCCATGCAAAGGTGTGCATAGGATTTATTTGTCTGAGCTTCGATCCTCGTCGATTCTTTAGAGGTTTCATCGGGGAGCAACGTTGTTGGTATACAGACAGAAGGCGAATTCCACCGCGACTTCAAAGGGAACCACTGGGTGTTTGGAAGAGAAAAAAGAGATGTTCGTCGTCGCACATCCGTTAAAAAGTGAGTTCATACTCGACGGCTCAAAAGGAGTTGAATGAAAAGGAGATTTAAGAACCGATGAATAGGGGAGAATCAAAACACAACTTCTAGATTCCTTTTCAGGCATCTTCATGAAGATGAGCTAAGAAAAGAAGTTGGAAAGTTGAAGCTCTTTTAAATTGCCGATTTTGGAACGAGAACGCGCTCCTTTATTATGAAGATTAAGAGAAATGTTTTTAATCTATATGAAGGTGATATAGGGAGACTTTGCTGCCCACACGAAACCAACTCCATTGGATCCATAGATCAATTTGGCAAATGTCAAATCTCTACTCACCCACTTCTTCTTTCACTCGGAAGGGAAACGGGGATATTCGAACAATTTTTTATACAAATTTCAAAAGGATCTCTAAATGAAATTGACGACAGTGAAATAGAAATGAAATCACACTACATCACTTTACTTCCCGATATACTACTCATACTTATGATGACTTACATGCTTATTCTCTTTGCTGCATGTAAATCTCCTCATTTTTAACGTCGCTCTGCTCATCAATGTCATGTGAGTGAGTTCGATGTGCACCCTTGTCAAGTTGGACGAATCCAAAAGTTGGAGCATAATTTGTACGTGTATTTTTAATATTGCACTTACACGTCTACGCATCTTCATTTTAATGTGAAATGAAAGCTAAGAAGAGAATTTACGAACCCGTTCTAATAACATTAGAAGAATGAGAACAGGACAAGGCGAAAATACTTCTGCTACTTTGCATCATGAGGAAGGAGGAACATAAAAGTTTAATAGATCGACAGACAGTAAGATGTTTAATGAAAGTTAAATATTTGGAAGTTTAATATCTTTTTTTCATTTTTTCTACCGAGATAATCATACAAGTTGAATATTTTCAGTTCATCACGATACGCCGTATTTCCCATTGTGCCGTTTTTTTTATTTCATTCATTCTCGACAAACTGTCTCTGTTCATTGTGTTTTAAAAAAGTATATAGCAAATGAAAGTTAAATATTTGGAAGTTTAATATCTTTTTTTCATTTTTTCTACCGAGATAATCATCGAGAGTTGGTGAGTTAGTTAGGGGAGGAATGATGGGCATTTAGCGTTATAGGGAAGGATGTGGGAAGTTGGTGGATGAATAGGAAGGAAATACCTCAAACCTTGTCTGACTTGTACACATTTGAGGAATTTTGGCCCAAGACAGGGTTTGGGCGTGAGTTGAACCCTCCGCGAGTCACTGTAATTACGAGAAATTAAAATCTCTATGTGATTATTCGACTTATTCCTCTTTATTTTCGCAAGATGAGATGCTTGGAGGTGTAATATAGCGTATAAGTACTAGCTATTAGGATGGGAAAATGTAAGTTTTATCCCGCTAATTACACAACCCGACCCTCTCCTCACTCAAATGGCAAATAAACAATGAAATGCAATATAGACTAAATGGGCTTGTTCAGACTACACCTGGATACTTAGCAAAGTTCAACTTCTCTTCCTCTTCCCTCCTAGGGTTTTCTCTGGAGGAAATGAAGTCGAGTACAACAAGTCAACCCTTCAAGACATTCACAATTATTTATTATATACCTAGGTATGGTTCTTATCAAAGTTGTGGAATTTAATATTATTAAATTCCCACGGACTCGCCAACTTGCAATTTGTCTCTGAACAACTTTGAAATGAATTTGAGCCCCTCTGACGACGCACGTCCGAAGAGAAGATTAACCAAGGGTTATAAAGAGCTTTCGTAGATTAGCAATAATAACATGAAAGATGTGATTTGGAGTGTTAAAGGATATAAAGAATATAATGGATGTGTATTGTAAGAGAGGTCTATTGAAATTGGAATTCACAGGCAGAGTGAGATGTGAGGTCATGTTGAAAATGTAAGAGCATTATTAATGTGATTCAAATGTCGGAGTAAGTGCGAACTTTGGTCCGTTTTTTTCTTCCTGGACTTCCTTGAGGAATTCCTTCCACTGCCATCAGGAGAATTGCAAGTTATGTGTCTAATGGAGATATCCATTACTAATTCTCACATGACTCTAATACACATCCTTGGTGAAAAATGCAGTTGTTTGCCATCCCACACAGGCACAAACGAGAGTCTATGTGATTCTGGATGGAATCCTGCTCAAATCTCATTTGGAGTAATCTCCGAAAACTTTGCCATTCCTCCCAATGAGACATGAACATGTAATTTGCGAAGAGAATGAGAAAATCTCTCACCACCACTCGCACTTATTTCAACCCTCGGGTCTGATCTTTCAGACACATTCGAGGATTTTGACTAATCGCCTTTACCAACAACAATTGTCTCACACACACCTTCACTTTTCATCCACTCTTGTTCAGTTTTTGACGAGAGATTTAATACTCTTATTACTTCCATGAATGGTAAAAAATGTGTTGTTTTGGAGAGAGGTGATTCCCCTTTCGCAGATGCATACTCCTCATCAATCAAACCAAAGTCTGATGGATTTTCCTACAAAGTGCGCCATTGTTTGTCAAAGGAGAAATTTTATCGATCAGTACTGCTGGTACTTGCTACGTACAAGATATTTACATTCACATTTTATAAGTCATTCATTATAATAAGGATATCGAGATCGTGAGTTCCGACTAATTTAAGCACATGTCAAACACTACTAGGTATTCACAGGCGGAATTCATTGACTCGTCGTTAAAGTCTTAATACGCGGTTCGTTTGAGAGGGAAATAAGATGCCTTTCCGATTTTACATATAAAAAATACTTACTTCACATTTTTGTCAAATACAGTTGAAAATTTTCTTTGTGAACCATTTTGTTATGGTTTTTCTTTCATGAACCTCCATGATGTATTTTGCTCAAAATTACTCTCCCCTATACAAATCCTCTGTGAGTGGAAATACATAACTAACATTATATATGGCTAATCATCCTCTGCCCCTATCTATGGGTTGAAAAGTGAGAATAGCATTTGAATCCAATGAAAAGATATACCTGACGAGCCCCATTCCTGGCTATTTAGATACAGTCGAATGTACCTGAGCTGCATCCGAGCGTATTGTAATGTTTGGAGTGAAATAGAAGCGAAGGAGTTGACGTAAGGAATCATATTGTTACGACTCTTCCTCCCCTTCCACCCGTGTGAGGATCAACAATGACGAGTTTACACGTCTCGAAGAAGACGAAAGACTCCCTACTCATTCGAACTCTTTCCCTCTTCGAAGCACACACTCACGTTAGATTCCTATTTGAAAACGTTTACTTTTAAAGAGTGAGCAATTGTTGAGTGTAATTTCAATCTCCAGTTTTTATGCGACCCCAACAAGGAATCCTTGTTCTTCATTTAAAGTAAGCTCTTAATTTTTTAAATGAGGGATTGATCTTATTTATTATTCATTTACTCATAGTAGTTGTCATAGTAGAAATCATTTAAAGGTTTTTATATTAAACCTTTCCTACCTTTAAGTTCTTTATATTCTAATGATAGTTAAATCTTAAAATACATGATAAAAATTCTTAATCAAAAGCAAGAAAAATTAGAGTATACCTTTTTATGTAAATGATCTAAAGGGTATTAATGCAATTGCGTGGAATAACAATGGTGCATAGTGAGCCAATCTTGCAAATTTTGGATTTATGGAGGAAAAGCAAAGAGCGAAGGCTTTTTGATATTTATGTGACAAAGGTTGAAGACTTTCATTCTTTGGGTCTTTTTAAGACTTCACGCTCTCCTTCGGTTCGTTCATTAGCGCCGATCTCTTTCAATTGCCGAAACCAATCTTCCCTTGTTTGTGAGAATGAAGGAAAGAAAAGGAATCTTTCTTGTAAGTATTATCAAATGACATGTACAGACGACCAGGAATTTCCCGATCACTTTTTCTCACGTTCAATTTCCCTATGTATGAGAGAGCTAACGTGCACAGGCACACAGGGCAATATATAATACAATATACACAATTTTTTTCCATTTGAAATGTAAAAGTATCTTTTTACTCTAATTGTGTATAGTGGCTGCTACTTGAGCTCTCTTATTCTTGTGGAGATATCTTTAACTCTTCACCTCAGCCAAGTTCTCAGGAGAGTTTTTTGACTACGAGAGTGCTAACTGTAATAAGAGACCAGGAGGTCGCTTGTTTTTTTATATTATCATTTCACTTCCATTCGCCTCAGTTTTCATTCTTTGAAAATGATACTATTAGGAACTTGTACTTAATATACATTTGAATTCATAATAATAGTCATAATGTTGTAGTTGCATGCAGGAGTTCTGTTCGTACACGTCGACTAAGACTCCGTTAATGGATGTTATATTAAATAACCTCTCGGCGCTCATACGAATACTTTGCAGCTTCTGTTTAGGTAGATCTGTAAGGGAAATCTATCTTGTATTCTTACGACCGTTTCTCCTAATAGATTTTCTCATGGTGAAATGAATGAGCCGAGAGAATGTAAAGTCTTTATTCTTCTATATAATATTTATCGTATAAAACTGTGGAGTATTTGGTTATCTTTCCCATTTTGGGTTTCTGGCAATGCGAGAGAGATAAAATGAGTAAATGGAGAGTGAGAGATGCAAAAAAGCGTTTGACAGGAAGACAAAGTATTTTCTCTTAACTATGTTTGGGAAGTTTTATGAAATAATTTCAGCCAATTTCGATTTGGTTTGAGTCCGAGACATACATAATTTGATTGATTCTAACATGAAGTTAAACAAACAAAAGGGAATGGCAGGGTGTGGAAATGAAAATGAAAACTGCATTTATTCAAATCTCTTTCCCATTTGCACATTATTTGTGTATAAATAATATTATGCTTCTGGCCCTCGCCTCTATACTTGAATGAGAAAAATGAAACTTTCAATTCACTTCGGTTTGGAAACAACCTTGCGAATTGACATTAATTTGAAAATTTATAAAAACTTGATAGGGGATTTTCTTCCGGTTTCCTCTTAATGCTAGCGAACTTCTTAAATGCACTTTCGATAAGGAAACTCGCCAAGTTGGTACTTTTGTCACGTATGTAGATGAAGTCACAAATGAATTTCTCACTTCATTTGATGGCCTTAACCATTGGAACCCTCCGTGACTCAAAATGAACGTAACAGTTTTATTCCCAATATCCCAATGCAAAAGGGGAGAATGAGATATATCGACAGGTAATCAGTTTGGCATTTAACATCCGCTCATGTATGTCAAATTTGATTTTGAATTAATAGCATAGCCAGCTATCATGCACACAATCACTATATGAAATGATACACGAAGGCTAAAATTATATTCAATGGGATTTTGCATTTAAGAGCTCCTTGTATTTTAAAAACTCCATGTCTAAAATTCTTGAATGAGAAGATTTCCAAATTAAATATTCATTTTGTATATGTATACATTTTGAATGGTTGAAATGGCAGAGTATTTGATTGTATTTAATATTATTCGAGTGTTGTTTATTGCTCCTTTGGCCTTTCTATCTTCAATTGAGGGTTTGGTTCATTGAGGCAGGCACTTTGACTCACTTGGAGGCCGAAGGTACAAATATAGAGAATTACATCATTGCTGCATAAAAGAGTCAAATTGCATCATGGGATAAGTGAAGTAGATTCATTCGCAATTATTTGGTTTTAAGGAAGAGTTGGACGGATTGTACTAATATACAATATGGACTTTGATTCCCTAAATGTTGTTGTAAGATCGTAGTTTCCAACTCGTTCTCTCATCTCCTTTCCACTCCTCCAATTCACCTTAATTAACATTTTCATCCTTCACTTACACTTCTTGCCAAAATATGTTCCCAATGGCGAAATAAATGAACTCTCAAGACCTTAAGGATCAATTGACCAGAGCGGGGCGGAGAGATAAGAATAAGATTTTCTTTTTTGCAAGTGGAAAATTAAAAATTGCAAAATTTTAAAATTATTTTTCATGTAAATCACCAAGTTTCGTTTGTAAAATTCCGTTCCCCTCGTCTTCTTTGAATATTTGGAGGAATTATTGGTCATGAGTTTAATTCAAAACGTGGATTTTCTTACTACCGTTTTGAGTCTTCGAGAGGAAAAAATCTCTTGGGAGATTATCTGCCGATATTTTCATTCTTATTATCGACCGTGTGGACTTTATGGTTCGTAATGCAAGGCTATAAGACTTGCATTAAACAGATAGTTCTTTCTCTCCTGTATCTAATATGATTTGAAATAAAGGTTTTTATACTGACGTAAATGAAAGAAGTTGTTTAAACAAGAGGGACTCTTATTAGATTTAACGGTGAGAGAGGCAAATGTCTATTCATTTAACGAGGAGAATGAGATGGAGAAGTTGATAAGTGAGAAAGGATGTGCACGCTTCATTTTCTTCGTGAGAAATATATGACCTGCCACGGGGAGATCCTTGTAATTAAATCATTTTAAAAACAATCTTACGACATTCCACTTTAATTCATCACGTTGACTCTCTGGTAGTGGAGATATGTGAGAGATTAGCGACCAGAGCGTAGTTATTTGTAATTTTGAACTCCGCCTATTAATTAGCTACTCCTCTTCACTTTTTTTATCATCCAGCTCAACAATGGGGGTTTTACTTTTTATGACTTTTTGTTCTCAAAAGCTCAACAAATGCCTTTATGTAATTTCCAACCGCGCATACTTGACTCTAACTGTAAATAGAAAATTGGGAAATCGTTTGAACATTGCAAATATTATTCTATACCTTACTTAACCTATAGTACAGAGTGAAGGAAAAAGCCTTTTGTTCTTAGTAATTAAAACAGTTAAAAATTGCATTTTTCTCGATTTACAACGCTCATATATATTTATTACTTAAACTAAAGTGTGTTTCTTTCAATGGATGAGAGCCTTTATTATATTAAGAGTAATAGAGACAGAAAAACATGATACATACAAGCCTTTATAATCTTCATTGAAGCCCTTACACAATCATTAATGTTCAAATTTAATAATAATAAACTCAAATATTACACGTTGCTTCTTGTATTCTTCTAATGGTATTATGAGTAAAAAGACAGAGATTTAAACTCGTGTGAATTATTTCGGTTGTCCTCTATTATTATGTTGAAAACTTCAGTTACTTAAACTGCATTACTAATCATGACATATGTTTTTTTTGTAGGGAGGTGAGGAAGGGGGCGGTGGGGCCAAGAAAAGTGTATTAGGCCGATTCCTTAAGTTGGGTAAGTCTAAAAGTGATGTTCACGGAGTTCGGAGTTTTCGACCTCGACCGCCGGCACCACAGGATGACTATGAAGAATTCCGTCTTCCTGTGACAGCCGCCCCTTCGACAGCCAAAGGTCTCATTCAAAGGATGGTCCAGAAGGGCAACGCGAGAAAAGATGTCTCTCGCTCTCACTCCTGGATTTATGGGTCAGTCAAACTCCCAAGTGATCTTCCGTTCGGCTACGACGCTCCGGAATTCCCTCCAGGAGATCGAAGAAGGTGGGAAATAGAATACGGGCGTTACCCGGCTGAGCCTCCGTGTGAGGGCTGCAATTGCGGCGAGGAGAAGATGTACGGAACAACAGGAAAACATGAACATCAACAGCAATATTTCTTCCCCGAGGGGAGGAAGCAGACGGAAGAGTCGAAGCTGGTGAGCAGCGTAAGGAAGCTGACGTGGAAGAGTTTGAAGCAAGCTGTGAAGAAACGACCTTCGCTCGACTCAATCAAAAAGCCCAACAACCAACGAGAAGGGAATTTATATGATGAGAGTATCAGTAGTGGCAATGGCAATAGCATGAGATCTTCCTACTTCTTCCCGGACAAAAAGAACTTTTTTGCTTCCTGCCACGATCTCCATTCTGAGTATTCACCGCGTGTCACTGCCTCGGTCCGTCTTCGTCCAAAGAGACCAAGACAGCCTTGGCCGTTCTCAAATGAGTTCGGTCCCATCCCGAACTACCAAGAAGAAAGTTCCCTCTATCACTCCGAGTGGGATCTGAGGCAGTTTACGCCTTATGACCTTTGGCTCAACAATGGAACGGGGAATCCCAACTCGAGCGAAGGGCTCAACAAAGGAGGCGCCAGCAACAGCGGGAAATCCAACAACTATGCCGACCCCAATGAGTTTTCGAAAGAAAGGTCGAGCTACAGCAACTCGATGAATCGGTTGAGTCGAAGGGCGAGCATTTTAGAAAATGAAAATCTCAACGCGTACCAACTTCTCCGAGGGGATAAGAATGGGACGGCTTGTAGCAGTCAGAACCACGAAGAAGTAAGTGACAGTGACGAGTTAAGTGACAATGCCTTGGTGGAGGATCAAGTGCGGATTGCAGGTCAAGGCATGTACATGCTACATAGCAGTAGTGGGAACGGAGGGCCAAGTCGGAATAGTTCTGCGAATAATGTGAATTCCGTCTTGAGAGCCAATCTGAACTCTCGGTTGGGCGAGGAAGGACGAAGACACCAACAACACCAGCAACTCAATGGAGAGGGTGGGAAAGAGATGGAAAATAATGAGCCCAGGATGAAGATGTATAATAATGAGACTTCCACGTACTCGGATGGAGACCTGAAGAACAACCGAGACGAGATGAAGAAGACAACGAGGAACGAGGAGACGAAGCGACTCAATGCGAGGAGCAACAGGGCGGAAAATATAAAAGAAGATGAAGAGGGAATGAACAAGTACGGAGCTCTGAGAAGACGGAGGAACAATAAAGGAAGTCTCTCAAGGGAAACAATCCTTGAGGAAGATTCTTCTGATGGGGAAAAAGGGGTTTATGCCGTCAAAATCATTGTTTCAAACACTGGAAACGAGTACGTGAAGCCGATATTGAAAAAGTCGGATCCGCCTCCGGAATTTTCCAATGATCGAGATGACGAGGATGATGCTCGGCGAGACTATGGGACTCGCCCTGTGAAAAAAGTCCAGTTTGATGCTCATCATGAAGTTGTGGTTTGCTCCGAACCGAACAGCGATTATTCAGAGTCCGAACGAGAAGATCGGACCGAGGAAGAAGAAATGAACGAAGAAGAGCAAGGAGAAAAAGTTCCTTTGAATGCAAATGAGAATCGCCGGTTGAGTTTAGAAGAAGAAGTTCGCCAAGTGGCTGAGACGATGAGGAGAAAGAGGGAAGAGAAGAATAACAACAATGTTGCTAGTAATTTTACTCCACCGCCGCCACCGCCGTTCCCTCCATGCTTGTTTGAAGAGAAGAACAAGGAAGCTGAAAAGACGGAAGCCAATAAGAAAAAGATATCGACTAAAGAAATTATTCCTAAGCGGCCGAGTCCTCCCCCAGTCTCCGAACCTGTCAAGAAACCCGTGGCTCCTAAAGGCACTAAAGGTACGTCTTATTTAATCCTCCTTAATTAAATAACTTATTAAATGGCAACTGTTAATTAAGCTTGCAAAGATTGATTAAGGGTAATCAATAAGAGTAAAACATTCCTTCAATTGAGATTTATAAATGCAATGGAATCAACGGCTAACAAGCGATCTGTGGATGTGTTCATTAAAATAAAGTAATAGTATAAAAATATTTAAAAATAGCGTTTGTAATCTTTTAAAAGCTAAACTTATTTGATGAGAATTAGAATGAAGTGTGTTTTTAAGAGCATTTGGACTCTCACAGTTCCTTCACTTGTGCCGAAAATCGTTCCGCTTTTGAAGAGGAAAACATTTTCCTTTTGAGACGGGTGAGATGGAAAAAGGGAGTTGTTGAGGGGGAAGTTGCTTTGAGGAAGAAGATTCTCATTCCTTTTCACGCTCATCCTCTCAATAAAGAGCATCCTCAACGGAGGAACAGTTAGACGTATTATGCAACCATTACTCTTCTCGTCATTCCCATTTGCAAATTTAACTCGAGATCCTCATTTAATAGGAGGAGTGAGCTATGGGAACGTGCGTTCTTTTTATCTTCACTTGATTAAGCGAGATTATTCCTAAAGACCCTTTTATTCTTATCCTGCCCACATTTCCTCTCATTCGAGGATTCGAAAGTGTGGCCAATTTCCTCGACACCTTATCAAATCAAAGTGCTAATCCCATCTTTCATCATGTGCCAATTTCAAAAGCCGTTCATTTTCTAAGAGGTCATTCTCATCCTTCTTGACTTGAGAAGTTGAGATCAATTCCTTCGCTCTAATAACAAACCTCTATTTGCATCCCTGGCCGAGTCATTATACCTTTATGCATATTATGGTAGGCAAATGAAAGGATTTTTGATTTGTACTATTTGCTTACCTATGAATTATTTTCCCGAAAGCCGCTTAAGTCTTTATATTCATATTTTGTGTGAGTTCGTCAAGGTCTACTTAATGCATGGATTTGTGGCGAGGATTTCTTTTGCAAAAACCTTGAGACATTCGTGGGTTGATAAGAGTATTTTTGAGAGAGATAATTATTACCTCAGAAGGAGATCATTTTGTATCCGTAAATTGCTCACCGATGAATCTAATATGCTCACGTATCCAATTGTACTTAACTCTTTTGGGCAATGTTCATTCTCTTCATTATGAATTCCTATACATTATACTTATTTCCTCTTACAATATTTTTTTATATCATATAAAGTATTTCGATGACTAATCATATCATTTAATAAATTGTTGGGGGCATCAGAGTAGAACGGGAATCTCTAGTTAGCGTCAATTCCTTCAATATTATGAAAAAAATTGACCGATTGTTATTGTAGCTTGCTCGCCCTATCAAAGCCACATTGAGCCTTCAGATTTCTCTTTTAATAACATGAGAATGCATTTGGAGGAGCGTGGAAGTAATATGCAATACAATAAAAAACGCCTGTCTCCTTCTGTTGAACTTGTATATCTCTTACATGGGACGTTTAAAGTAAATAAAAAGTGATAATAAAGTAGACCTGCAGATATCTCCCTAATGATTTCAAAGGGGTTGGGTAAGAAGCGGCTTTTAATCGTTAAATGCTTAATAACCTCATGAGTTCCAAATTCCGCACAATTCATCTCAACTGTTCTGTTGGAGGTTTTTAAAGTCCTTTCTCACTCGACCTCACGACGAGGAACGGAGAATTTAAAGATGCCGCAAACGACGTTTACCTTTTCCAACTTAATCATTTCATTCTTCATCATTTTTCATCATAATGGGAAAACGAGAGATCCTTGTTGCAAAATGCAATGGTTTTTATATTTAAAAAAATTATTTTATTAATTTCGATTCGTCTTTCAACTTTTTCTCATCTCTTCGTGATTTATTGTGACTTTTGTAACATGAGTTGAATTTACTAATTAAACGTTAAGAAAGGTTAAGAGTTGAAAGTTCGAGGAGAAGTGAGGGAAATTAATTTTATAAAGTTCATTTTCTATTCATTTCGCGATTTTCAATTATGCTTTTCAAGACTGACCAATGGAAGTGTGTATAATGGATTTTGAATCCTTTAATTTTTATTTGTCATCTCCTGTTACTTTTCTCCCCAGTTTTCTGTTTTTATCGTCATGAGAGGTTGACTTGGATTAATAGAGAGAAATTCCCCAATGGATAAAACCATCAAAGTGATAATCTAACAAGGCGGTTTCTTCCATTGACGCCTTCATTGACTCCCAAAGGAGAATTCCTATATGACTTGATGAGAATGCGGTAGGTGAAGTGTCAATCAAATCCCAGAGGGAAACTTTTTTCAAACTTCTCCTAAGATAAAGATCGAATTTTTCATACAAATCTATTGTGTTTCTACCCCCAGCCTTTTGTATTCCAAGGTTGAGCCAACATCGAAATCAAATTGTTCTTGTAAAAGATCCCTTATCTTCCTATTATTCTCGACGGCCACAATTAACTGGACACATGGACTTAATCCCGTTCCTCTTTTACACTCTTCCAACTCGCATCGCAATGATTGACTCGTCAAGACCCAAGATGAAATCAATGGAAAAAATATTTTGAACACATTTCCGTACAAAATCTTTTACAGTTTGAGGCAAAAAAATTAAATTTATAGCTTCCTCCTCTTTTTAACTAAGTTTAAAGTTTAGCTGGCTAATGAGGGCTATAAAATTTGCATGTTATTTACATTTCTGCAATTTTAAAGTGCACATGAAGAGACGCACTTGTGCATTTAGCTTTAATACTACAATGGCACTCTGTGAGTCGTAATGTGCAAGTAATACTTATGCGTAATTATATGGGCTTGGACATGCCGTGCGTTCTTAGTGACACAAGCCATTAGGTAAATGTAGGGTGTCAATCTTTGACAAAGTGCAGGGAGACATTTGAAATGTTGAAAAGAATGAGACGGGAGTCATGAAATGAGAAGCAATGGAATCTTAATATGAAAACCTGGTCTTCTCGCGAATTACGAAACCCTCACGAGAGACAATTTATTCAAATTGGATGGTTACGTTTTTTCTCTCCTCAGCTGTACATTGGAGGAGATGAGGGAGGGAAACAGGAATTTGCTCATACTTCCTTCAAAACTTACCTTTCATTCGAGTTTTATTAAGGGATTTAATGATCCTTCAGGATCTCAAACTCATCGCTCACTTGAGCTCTTATCTTCCTCGATATTCCAAATGATCCTCTCGTACACGGGGAGCTTTGACGAAATGGAGAATTGTAGAGGTGAAGGCGAGATAAGGAAATGACTTGTAGGGAAGAGCGAAATGATCTTCATGAGATTGAGATTTGCCTTCATGGGAATGAACCATAGAAGAAGCCCAAGAAGGCGCATTTGTAAGGAGAGCTTAATAAACTCATTGAGTTCAATGAAGGGATGAAAATCCCTTCTAGTTCAATCAACCATTTCCACATGGGCGACTTTCGAATCTCTTCATGCAAAGGTTAAAGGAACAAACTTGCCAAAATCATTGTCTTGTCTGTACGAATATCCAAGACCAATTCTGTTTGATCGGTCAATCTTTTGTATTACGAAGAAATTTCCTATATGATTAAAATATTCCATATAGCTCTCTAATATTGCTTTATGCTTTAAATATTAGAAATCTTATTGAACATTGAGTATTGTAATATTGTGTCTTTTTTGATTAATAGTGTTAGTTATATTTATTATGCATGTCCATAGATAAATTAATGTTTAAACTCGAGGATAAATACATGTTGAATAATAGAAGATTTGCGAGATAATTTCGTAAAACAGAACGGAAAATTGCTTTCCCACGCGTGTGTATTAATCACCCCTATGCGTTCAATGTTCGACCTGAAGAAATCCTCCGTTAAAATCAACATGTTGACATAAAATTAAGTCAATTTGAACATATAAGCCGCTAGTAAATTTTGCAATTTTGAACATCATGGGAATCACCTCTCATAACTGCATATGGTGTGTTAGACGCATTAAAAATAATGTGTGTGCAAATTAGGATTTCATATGAGTTTTAATGCGAGCTTAAGCCCTGAGTTATTCGTACACAAAACCACGCATGCAAATCCATGCAAATGCGTTTAACGTTTCTCTTGTTGTTTACTTTTCCTTTAGATTAATATTCTTATAAATAATGTTTGAGAAACTTCATTATCAGACAATTTATCTTTTTAATTAAGTTTAATACTCAAAATCATATTCGACTAGGTTAGGTTATTCCATTTTTTGGATTTTCGTTTTTTGTAAGCATTATTGTAAAATAAGAGATGGGCAAAAATGATGAAGTAATAATTCTTATGCAATTTTTTTTAATTTTTAGGAATGCGAATTCTGAATCCAAATTCTCTTCTGTTCCACGATACGACCCGAATCCGCTTGAACCAAGCGAGACCTTCTATCGAGGAAACGTTCAAGTTGAACATTGGCGGAACATCGAAGGGGTTAAACCCCAAGTCATCCCGTGTGAAACTTTCGAATTCCTTCCGAAATCCAGGTAGTAGTCCCTTAAGGCCAAAAGAACCCCCGCCACCACCGCCAGTTCTCAACATTCCAAGACCCAAGAAAATAGTTAAAGAAATTCCAAAGAAAACCCCGACTGTCGTTAAACCCCCTCGCCCCCACATCTCATCTCCAATTGCCCAAGAAAACGTTTATCAAAATAAAAGCAGTCTTAAACTCCTTCCAACTCCAAAAGTCGCCAAAGGAATTTCGTTCAATTCTTCGCAAATCCATTCTGAAAAGACTCAGGACGTTGGGAAAGGTCAAAGGTCTGAGAGTGTCAAGTTGAATCCTAAAGAAAAGAAGCAAGGTGTTGTTAAGAATGAGAATATCAAGTCTTCATCAAGTTCTTCTCGGAACGCTGTGGAGAGTTCTAGTTGTAGTACGAATAAAGAATGGTCAGTGTTGGACAGGCGAAAAAATCCAGGAGCCAACAACAGTAGTCGAAACAATCATCAGGCTTCCTACAACAAAAAAGAAGACTTGGCCAACAATGCATCACAAAATATCGAGATTGTAACAAAGGAGAATTCCGTGTCTGAAATTCGCATCTACTCCGGTTCAAAGTGTTTCGAAGAGAAGAGGGAGGTGAAGGAGGTGAAAGACGCCTCCCCGTCTCAATTTGCTCATTTCCGCCAAAGTTCAGCTCCAAGTCAAATGATATCCAATTCAGGGCCGCAGTCCAAATCCGTTGTTTTGATCATTGAAACGGGAGAGTCGCCGCAAGTGACGACGAAGACCAAGAAAATTGACCCTCCCGCCTTCCCTAATGAGTATCATTACGAGGAGCGTAAGAATAACATGCCCTCACCTCAATCCCTGGCTGTTCAAAAGGAGGATGAGCCCAAGCAACCGGCGGAAGACGAAGAAGATCCGCTGTATGACGACGTCCTCCTCCCTCGAATCAAACTCACCATGAACTCCGTAACGCAGACGAATAGCAATAATAATCATCACAAGGACAATGAGGGTCTTAAGAGCAAATACACGACGCGGGCCATTCCCGGCTCACAAGTGCCAAAATCAGACAAAATGATGATGATGAGTAAAAAAGGAGTTGGTCAAGAGGAACAACCGCCTTCCTTGCCGCCACCAAATCCTCCTCAGAGCAACAAAGAACAGGCCGAAGAGAACTTTTACAATGACATCAAGGTGGAGGAGAGCGTGTTGATCTACGATGACACTTTATCACTCCTCTCCTCAAATTACAATTTCCCAGAGCGCATGAATCAATATAATTTATTGAATCATCGGATGGCCCATTTGAGTCCCGAAGAGCGTCTAAATATGATTTCCTATGCAATTGGGGATGAGTCTTTGACCTCCGAGTCTGAACCCATTTACGACGATGTTTTGAATCTCATCTCGAGTGTGGAAGAAACTCAGCAACAGGATTCCTCAGACTCTGGAGCTGAAACAGAGGATTCAACTCCACCGCCACTGCCAGCTTCAGGTCCACCACCACTTCCGAAAGTTTCCACGGAACTCCCGCTCCTCTCGTTCCCCCTTCTCAAAAGAGCCAGCGAATGTGAAGATGGGCCAAAAGAAAATAGCAATGACAAATCAACGTCGCAACCCTTCAATCACCCAGAGGGAAAGTACGAGGGTGACAATGGAACCCATGGGAGTCTCAACAACCCCAAATTGTTTTCCCTGAGAAATGAAGGGGAATTGGGAGATCGGACGAGGAATTTGCTTGATGAACTCAACGAGAAATTGGCCAAATTAGGCGGATTAGATTACTCCAAAGCAATTATCTCTTCATCGTCAGAGTCTTCAGGCGTCGAGGAGGACTACAATTCTGAGAAGAATTATTCCTTGTCAAATGGGAGTTCTGAAGGGAGTCCGCCGGCTTTGTCGTTGAACTCCACGGACGAAGCGTACAAGTTGAGTCATCTCGTCTCGGATACAATTTCAATGGCACGAGGGAAGTTCTTGGCTTCCATGAAAACCCACCCGCCTTTTGAAGAACCCATTTATGAAGAGATTGGCGGAGGAGGCGACGCCAACTTCCGCCCGCACTCTCCAATTTATGCCGATGCCTTTGATGCTAAACCAATTTTTGAAGGAGCGTCTCGAGTGGAAATCCTCTCGTTCCTTGAGTCCATTAAGGATCGACTTGCATCACAAACAGTGAGATTTACTAAAAACTTGATCAAAATATTTTTTTAAATTATAATATAATTAAGTGCATTTGAATGAATGACAAGCCGGATCTCGTTTTTATCCCTTGAAAAGCTCTTGCATAAATTATGTTCGATGAATTGAAATGGACTTTTGAATTATTGCATTAAGTCAGTAATAGCCAAAGAATTTAAATATAGTTATTGAAAATATTGGCTTGTGCGAAGATGAATAGACAACTTGTATTAAATCGACTAAGGGCCCTATAGTATAGGAGATCTTCAACTTTCCATCATTTTCAAATAGACAATGACGAATTTCTTATTCAATTGATTGAGAATATTGTATTGAGAGGCGAATTGAGGTTAGAGGGAAATTATGATGTATATTATTATTATATATTCACTCTCGTCCCATTAACTTTTTAACGGCTTGAAGATTTTAATATCTTTTGTATCCCCCTTATCTATTAACTTTCCCCCGTGAGAATATTATTTACAATGAGGGCATTATAAGATTATCCTCGAGGTATCATCGTATTAATGAACGTTATACACACTCGCACATTATAATGAAAATTCCCTCCTTAATCTCATCTCTCCACTCTCAATATTCTTCTATTCCAAGTATATGTACATCCCAGCATCACCAGATGAAATGATAATCTTCTTCGCTCATGAATTTGTCCATCAACTTCACACTCTCTCGTCAGTCCAAGTCCAAAGGTAGGAGAGAAGAAGAAGAAATTAATTACGCTTTATAACTGATTCTTAAGACGGGATCTTTACACGTATTTACCTTCACCACACCTTCATCACTCTCCTGTTCTAGTAGAGCAAAAAGAGGAAGATAAAAAATACGAATTTTTCTCTTTTTTCTATCTTATACGTGAGTGTACGTGGAAGAAAGTTGAGGGCGGCGAAGAGACGATGAAGAGACGAGGAGCATAATATGGATCTCTCATTTACTAACTAACTCTACTGGGCATTTAAGACCTTGTGATACGTATGAATGATAAAAAGTAAATGAAATTCGAGCGTCTCTTCATTTCTAGGTCATTTGTCATGTACTTATTCGTTAACTCCACTTTTCTATGTCGCAAGTCAATTCATTTGGTAAAAGGTTTCTTTTTTATTCCTTTTACTTTCCTCCCTCCCTTTATGAGCTTTTTAAGAGGGCAAATGACTGACAATGGATATTCAATTTAATATTAAATGGATTGTCCTATCTCACATCTCTACTTCCATATTTACCATTCTTCATTCTTCCCTTCGTTAGAGAGATAACAAGATTTGATCACACATGGGAGGCATATGATATTTACACATAAGAAACAAAGAAACATGTATGTAAATGCTTCAACTTCCTATGCACTAGGTTCATCTCATCAGAATTTGCCACAAACTTCTTTTAATTACGTAGCTAGATGCACATTAATTTAATTGTCTGTAAAGATATTTTAGACAGATGTTTGAAACTCTTCTGTACATCATGAAAATGATGGAATAATAAATAATAATTAAATCTTGACATGAGGAAAACTCAAGATTCTTTTAGCAAAAAGAGATGATGAGATAAAAAGGAGTTTTGTGAATGAATGAGTTGATTCTTTTGATCTCGATTTTGAGCTTGGTGAGCTGCAAAGATCAAAAGGAACTTTATTCAGAACCTATTCTTGTTATGCATGGACCAAGTGGAGTGGATACATTTATGCATAATCTGCCAAAAGAACCTCCATCGCTTTCTGGCTCAATGAAGACTCACGTATTGTATTTAATTGATAATCCACCAGGGCTTTCCTGACTCGCTTCCCAAGAAGAAGGGAAAGAAAGGAGCGGAAGTGGAGAGGAACGATTCGGGCATTGGCAGCGAGGCGAGCTGCTCCCTCTCACCCAACTCTTCCTGCTCTGACTGCACTGAAGGGCGTGTTGAGGAAGGAACCATTTGCAGACCATGCAATCGGAAACGGTCCGAAAGGAAGGAAATCCTTATGGAAATCTACGAAACGGAGGAGAAGTACGGGAGGGATTTGAAGATCATCGCGGATGAGTTCTACGCTCCCATCCAAACGGCCGCTCTCCTGTCGAAAGACCAACTCGAGCAGATCTTCCTCAACGTGGAGCAGCTCATTGACCTGAACGGGGAATTGACATGTCAGCTGAAGGCCGCCATTGGGGCTGCTGCCGGGAAGGAGCATCTTGACAGTGTTAACGTGGGGAAGATCTTTTTGGGGCTTGGGGAGAAAATGATGAGCGCTTTTGAGAGCTACTGCACTCGACAGGTAAGCTAAAACTAAAGAAGAAAAATGAATGACACACCTGGGACTCAAATGGCTTTGATTTATGACCCGGAACAATTTATTTATTCTATGGACACAATCCGATCTTCCCCTTTATTTCTATTCATACAGGCCAATGCTGGAGCACTTCTCACGCAACTTGAGAAGGAAAAGGAACTTTTACGGATTTTTCTCCGCGTGTCCCAAATGGAGAATGCTGTATTGAGGAGAATGAACTTACCAGCTTTCCTCATGGTAAATCTCCCTTGAGTTCTCAATTAATTCTCGGCTCGTTTTGTGATGAATTTAATAATGTTTTACATAATGATAATTGGAATAACATATAATAATACAGAAGTACAGACAAAAGATTGTTCATGCTAAATTATCAGACTTGTTCGTCGTATTTGAGTCAATGGTCAACAAAGTGGTTGACCGCTCGAGACACATGAGAATATTCCAAAGTTAAATGATTTAACTCGGCTCTTGATTGCGAACCTGTTCGGAATCACCAATGGCACAGTCACATATTCGCAATGAATGTGAAAAGCTCCTTTTTTCCCTATGACTTACTCGAACTGATCGACGATGTCTCTTGGGTTCTTATTATTATTGACTCTTAAACTTCTTAATCTAGTTTATTAGTATTTAGAGTAAAAGGTAAATGGAGGTGATTGAGAGCGACCTACTTTCAAACACACTTACCAGTAGACTTTTACTAAAAACCAATCATTTCTATTTACAGGGGCGGATATTTAAATGAGCTTTTAATTCAACTTGCAGGGAAATGAAAAGGTTTAAATAAATAAAAGCATTTCATGATCTCGTGACCAATAGAAGAAACTTTATTCTCAGAATTTGCAAAGGAATACATACAAACAATGTTATATTGACTCAGAAAGCATATTATGAAATCGAAATGTAGAGATACATTGAGAGAAAGAGCTAAAAGTATTCAGAGGATCATTGTCCTTTTTGAATAATTGGAACGGTTTATTGAAATTTGCCCATTGTTGCATTTAATTTGGAATATACAAGAGTCAATTAGCGAGCTGATTATGAATTGGAGGTCCAACGTGGGCTTCCTATGGAACTTAAACGAACAAGTGTGTTTATGGGCGAGGACTAATATCTTAGCGTTGGTTATTTGTTCTTTAATGTTTCGATTATTAAGCTCATCGCAGGGAACCCACGGCCGAAGTGAAACCCCGTTTTGAAGCGAAGAGAACGACGGAGACTCTTTTCCTTTAACCCAATTCTTTCCATATGCTTCTAATTATTAATTATTTCTCCCACGTCTCGTTGTTTTGAAGGGAACTTTCCTTTCGGCCTTTATTTAATTAAACTAGCCTTATTATTCTAAATTATTTTCTCACTCACCACCGATTATTCACGTCGAGTCCTTCAGTCTTTTACACACTTCCATGCACTTAATTGACCTCTTTTCATTTCAGTAAGAGAAAAATTAAACAGATACTAACTGAACAAACACCATACACATTAACGTATTTTTACATCAGATTTTTTATCAGTTGTAGCATGAACAGCTATGTATAAATATCTACACTGGTTAGTTGTGCTATTATTTACATTTACGAGTTGATGAGCATCTTACGGATTTTTTTAATTATTGACCATCTTATGGTGTTTATCAAGTTTAATTATGCATGAAATTAAATTAAATGATTTGGAATGATTATATATTGTTATTTATTGGGATGTATAATTATTAATTTAGGTTCCGGTCCAGCGTGTCACGAGATATCCGCTCCTTCTCTCTCGCCTTCTCAAAGTCACGCCGTTGAGTCATCCGTATAGAGAGGAATTGCAGGCGGCTCAAGAAACAATTGAACAACATCTTGAATATATGAATAAGGTAAAGCAAGGCGTGAAAGCAAGGAAGGGCTCTACTTGATATCTATTTATTTAAATAAATAATTAAAATTGGCATTTAATAATATAAATTTTCTTTTACATAGACCACGAGGGAAGTTGGGAACGTGAAACTTTGGCGAAGAATCTCCATCATTAATGGCTCTGTCTCGTCGGGGAGCAGTTTGGGTCTTCACCGAAGATCCAATTCGGATTTAGATGGGCCAAGTGTTCGAATAAGAAAGGTTATTGAAATGAATTTAGAAATCTATTACCAAGTTTAATGCTTTCTCATGTCATAATGTGGATGATTTTGAATTGAGATTGGGAAGGGGGTTTGAGAGAGTGAATGAGAATGTTGGAGAAAGATAAAAGTGCTGGGGAGGAATAAGTTAATAGAAGGATCGATTTCTCCCTCCAGGGTTGAAAATAAAATGAAGCATTTTTCATATCATTCCTCCCCATTCCTTATTGCGCTTTTCTCCCATCAATTCTTATTGAGGATATTTTCTCTTCACTTCTCAATTCCTCCAATCATCATCCATAGCTCTCTTGAAACCTCGATCAGTTGATCTTATGTGGAAAACTGTGGAATTCCCTCTCAACTCTCATATATTTGAACCCAATATAAACCCAGAGTCTCCTTTGGAGGAGATAGAAGAAGAGTTTATATTGTGTTAGTATATAATCGCTTATATGCGGAGTTAACCGGAAGGGATGAAAATTTGAAATGAGAATTCTCATTCTTAATATTATTTTCCTCAGATGGCTTTAGACGTATTGGATTGGGCCAACTTCTCTGATGTGACCTGCGTCATTGAAAACCAACTCAGCAGCGTCCAGTTCAACGGGAAGAGCTTGAGGAACATTTACGGATGTCTGCTGGCTCGCGGAAAGGTTCATATCCCTCTCACAGTCATATAAAATTCAGTTTCCTAATATTCAATGGATGAGTTATTAATATGGATTAAATGAGTTTAAAAGGAGACACACATGAAAGTGAGGGGAAATGGGCTCATCATGGAGATTTGAATTTGAATGCAGAATGAGATGGGAAAGGAGGTTAACGGGCTTTTTTCTTTTATGATTCCAAGGATTTGGAGGCACTCGCTGTAAAGATGGATCAAGATATGTTTTTCCCACCAGCCGAAGACCTCGTCAAAGACGTCAAATTGGTTCTAGTCAGAGTGAAAAATACGAGATTCTGTCTCTTAAGGGTATAACCAAATTTTGTATTTTTATTAAAAATTTTATTATATTTCACAATTTATCCTACAAAGGCCTTCCAATAATAAAGTGCTCAAAAGCACTCGTTCATTTGGGCAAAAAAATATTTAGACAAATTTTTTAAGGAAATGACTTGCAAATATTATTCTTCAGAACCTTCGGAATAGTTTAGGAAATTATGTTATTGAGCATTAAAGTGGAAGAAATGTTTTGAAGTTCTTTCCCTGTGGGAGAAGAAAGAGGAATTTGGCGAAGAAGTGATTGTTTTTCATTAGATGGAAAGTTAGGAAGTGCCGAAAGACGTGTGGTGTGGATGTGCCTGGTGGTTGTCATTCCCATCCACCAACGGTATGAAATATGCTTATAGTGGGAATATGATCTCCACTTGCCCTCACACCAAATATAATTTTCTACTCCATTTTTCTCCAACTCCCCATTTTGCATATTTTGCCCATAGGATACAATTCATTTTTGCCAGATGGTTGAAAGGGCAAAGGATTCGTGTGTGTTACTATGTACGTGTGTGACTCGATTCTTATATCTTTTGCACACAGAGAGAGATGGTCCTTGTATGAAACATTTCCCTGGTGGATCGTTTGATAATGTATAGGAGCCAAAAGTTCCTTCTATTCAACCGAAAGGACAAAGGAGCATAATAAGGAACTTTTTGGAACCAAAACAAACGACGGCTCATTTACAAATTCTCCTACTTAATAAACTTTAACCACAAGGAAGAATCTCTCCCAGATGCGTGAGCCGAGTTGTTCTCCTCCACTCCTCGTTTTATGCCTTGGTGGAAGGAGCCGAGGAATTTCTTTCATATGATTACTTATAATATGAATCCACGCCCGCTCCTTGTAAAACAGAAAAGAAAAATTCATTGGATCAGGATGTAGCAGAAATGTTGGTGGTGGTGCATGAGTATGAAACGAGGTTTATGAAAAATAATTTTTTGGCTGAGTCAATATTTATGAGATGAGATGGTGTTGGGAAAGATTAAAGATTTGTAATGAATGGTTCCCTTTGGTTTCCCCCTTTGAATCCCCGAGTTCCCTTTATGAGAAACACGGAAATGGAAAGTTTTAAGGGATTTGGAGGGAAAAAGCGAAGAGAAGCAGTTTGTAATCATCCACTTCTCATCCTCCTTCGTCGCTCCAACGCGAGATGAAATGTGGTGGAAAAATGGAATGTTTTTTGTATGTTTTTAACTCTCCGTTTTAATTTATGTTCCCAGGAGCCGCTCTGCCTCTCCAAATGTGTCATTTCTCAAGGGGAGAATGAATTCCAGGATTTCATTGAAATTAATGAGATCACCACGAAGAACACTTACTACCTCCAGGTAAAATCTCCTTTTAGTAATTTCATTAAATCTATAAATCACATTTCCAACTGTTCAAAAAGCCACGTTCCTTTTCTTCGCATTAGTAAAGTTTTAATTTATTAATGAGTTTTACTCAATGTTCCATATAATCGTGCTTTTAATTTTTCCTAAATTCATTATGCTTATTTGTAAATGGATGTATCATTAATTATCCAGATGTTTGAAAGATTCCGTTTACTCCGTATAGTTTTATCAGAGTTTTTGCTTATTGTATTGATAGAATTTTAGGAAATGAGATGTTAATGACTTTTACTTTTTGAAACAATATTTGAGTGTCGAGTTAAATTAGTCTTTTCTTCTATGACTCTTAAGATTTATTTAGGTTTCAAGTGTGGTTTATGAGCTCCGAGGTTTGTGATTCGTTGAAGAATCTCTCAGCTATATTAGATAGGCGTAGGCATATACTCTTAAGTAAGATCTCAAATGTGGGTTTGTTCGGAGGTTGAAGGAATTCCCTCGAGAGTCTTTGAGATCAACATGGATAAAGATGGATTAGGTTGGTTGTACTAGGAAAGGAATCCTTTTATTTACGGAGTTTGTTATAATGCCTCCTTCTATCACTCCTCTCCTGTCTCGAGGATTGATGAAAGAGGGACTGAGGGAAGGGTGGGGGAGTGAAAGGAAAATCCATGGGATTAACACAATTATAAGGGATGCGGAGAAGAGGATCATAAATACAATTAAGGGATCTCAAAACCCTTAACATTCCCTTCAACACATTAAAAAAGAAACTTGTATTTTTTCTAGAGCTCGAATTGAGAATTAAAAAATAAACATTACAAATTGATATTTTAGATATTTTATTAAAAGTTTTTTGGTATTTCATAAAGTTTATCTTGTCAGAATCGTATATAAATGTTTTAAAGGAATTGCCATACTCTTTCTTTGTAGACTTCGTCATTGTTCTTCCTTATAAAGTTGAGGGCAATACATAATAGGCCATTTAAACTTGAGATTCATCTAGGAGATTTTTTGAGGAAAAGAATGTGATATGTGACTGAATAAGGAGATGTGATAAGGTGTGGCTTTTGGAATGAAAAATTGTCAAACGTTCATTTCTTCAATGAATATTGCAGGGAGTTGAGAAAACGGGGACTTGTGAGTGGCTGAGGTTACTCCAGTGTCACGCCGCCTGTGTGGGACAATGGAGAAGACGACGTGGGGCCCTCGCGAATATCATGATGAATGGAATGATACGACACTTATGAAGACCCTCAATTTCAACGAACGACTCTTTCCTAACTGCTCAAAGAGGATCTTTGAGTCTGAAGGGAAACTCAAACGAATCAATTCTTCTCACTTATGTAAATACATTTTTTGATTATGTGAATAATCTATGTATTATTTTTTACGACGACCCAATATGCAAACGATGACAAGAGAAATTCAATTACGCTATTACTATTTTAAGGCTTTTAATTTTAACAAATCGTCAAACTATTTATATTGTACTAACTAAAACATTAAAAATTGAAATGAATGTTCTTAATTGTAATTATTATATTAATAAATAATTAATATCAGCGCTATTAATTATTAATTTACATATTAGCTATATTAATAAATATTAATTAAAATATCATCGTTGAGATATCTTTTAAGTACCTACCTTTTAAACATTTATTGATTTTAGCAACCCAATTATCCTGATCACTAATCAATATTTTAGTAATAAATATTTGTTACATACTTGTTTCATTTCTACCTTTGTATATTTAGATATAGCTTTTAGCTAATTTTAAGGATAATAAACTTAAGCAAAGTGCTAAATTCTAACCAACACTTCAACCTCGTAAATCGAAAATTAAAAGTATTTTATACTCGGTAGTTTATTTAATTTTTAACACAATATTAACCAAACTATTGAATATTCATAAAAGGGAAGGTCGATTAGTCATTTTGTAAAAAATTGTAATTAACAGCTCATTTTATTTATATATTTTTATTTAATTGTTATTGGAATGAATTGTAGAATGTGTTTAGAAAGGAGCGCAGTGCTTTCATTGTTATGTCGGATGGAGGGTTGAACGTCTGTTGAATTAGGAATTATAGGGAAGCTGAGTGAGTGCTAATTATATACACATTTGAAATGATTCGTGTAATAAAAGATTCCTATTTCATCTTATTATTGATTCATTCAATTTATTTACTTATCAAATCTCATGTTACATTAAAAACCAAGTGTTCTTAAACCCCATTACACGCATAATGATACGCATTATAGCATATGAATTTGACGATTATTCCCATGTTTTTCACGACTGTGGGATTTTCATAGATGGGCAAAAGTGTCGGAAAGTCCTCGAAATTTATTGTCTGGCTGCTTCGCCCCTTTTCTCTCATATTTGAGCTCATGTGGACTCTGGCTGGAGTTGCAATCACATTCATACCATAAAAGACCGTTTGTACTAATTAGAAAGCCGTGCCTAATCATAAGAAACATTCCGAATGAACCAGAGGGAGCATATGACAGAATAAACAACGTGCTGAGCACATCATTGTATGAGAAAAGTCATGAATGATTCAATTTGCAATTCTCCAACGACGTGCGAGGAAATGAAGTGTAATCAAATGACAACATGTACAAGTTTACTATCAGGGATATGAAAAAAATCATGAGTAAAACTATCACGGCCTTCTCATTATCTCTATGATATGTTGAGTTAGACAGATTATGAAAAAGGGAAAGAGGGAAGACATAATAATCCTTGTGTAAACTGTCTAGGAGCCGAAAGACATTTTAGCATTTGTAAAGTTCAAGGTTTCTTCTCATTTACACTCCATTCTTTATGCCCATGGGTGTGTGTGGTTGAGGAGAGTTTATTAATGGCCATTTTTAACTCAAAAATCTGTATGAACTGACGAGTATGTAAGTTTTGTCTGCTCTATGTGCGTTTGCTTGGCCGGTGACTCTCCCATAAAGAACACAAAAAGACTTTCCCATAGAATTCAATACATCACACATTCAATACATCATGGAGACTCGATGACTTGAGTCAGAGCCGTCAGTGGAGCTGATATTATAGGAATATTATATGCACACATTATAGGAATACTATGTAAGAAAATGAAGACGTCGACTCATTCGTATTCTGATCCTCAACGAATCTCTACAAACGGATTTTCGAATTTCGGCGAATCTTCTAAAGGAGAGGAAAATGCACATTCAGTAGTGCTGACACGACTCTTATTCGAGAATTTGCACTAACTGACACTTCCACGTAAATGTATACAGATGATATGGAGTGTATAGCAAATAAGTCAATACGTTAATATAACCTAAACTTGCAGTGTCTACGTAAGGATATTAAAGTTTATTTCGCTTCAAATTCCATTTATGGTTGACTCTACCTTTATGTACGTAATAATGGACTACATTGTATGGTGAAGTCAAGCAAGGGGTAAATTCCATTAAAGCGGAAGATTAATACAAAGGAAGGCGAAATGAGTTATCCTGTTAGGAAATTGGAATCTGTTTTAGGAAAAGGGGAAAAGGGTGGATTTCTCCTCCGACGGTTTAATCACATAATGAAAGCCATGGAAGAAAAATACGTCCTCAACGCGTTCATAAATTTAACGTTGGGGTCATAGGAGTAATTTGACAAGTGTATAATCATACTAACTCTGCCCCGACATCAGACATTTTCTTGTAGACTGGAGAGGACCAAAGATCCTCCTGTATATCCTGTGAAGGAGAACTTTCATTGCAAGTGAAGAGAGATTTAAGAAAAGGTCTCACCTGGGAGTCACGGGAAAAGGCCGTGGTTGGAAAGTGTAGTTAGTATGTATATTGAAGGACTCGGCGGGTCTCTGGAGAAGGATCTTTTTTAAAATAAAAAGCGTTTGAAGTGGAGCATTCCAAGTTTATCTCTTTGCCACGCGATTCTTTTCCCCCATTTCATCCGCCTTTTGAAGAGAAGGATATCGGATTTCCGGAATTTCCTCCCCTTCCCATACAACATCACATTTAGCGGAACGTGCCGAAATTTGTGTTTCGGGCGGAGAACCATCTCTTACGGACTCCTCTGCCATGGGAGTCTATATGGATGTATTTCACATTTAAAGACTCTTTTTCCCATTTGCCGGTACGAGTCCTCGTGTATCCTTATTACACACAACCCTTACTGACGTCTCCGAACACTGGGAAAAGACGAAGAAGACTCCCTGGGATGTATAGAGCCATTGGGCGGGAGATTAACATTAACATTTCGCTCGGCCCTTCTAATAAAGGCCTCTTGAGTCTTGTAAGGGAGGAATTGAGGAAGTTCAGGGCGAGTTCGCCCAGAGGCGGCAAGAGTTTAATAGAATCCTCCTCACGAGTCGGCCGTCCTCAGCAACTCCTACTACCACCAACTCCGCGTCCCACCTCCATCCCATACACTTACAGGGAAAGGGAGCTCCGTATATTCTCCTCTACCACCCTCCTTATTCCAGAACCGGGAAGGCACATTTCTCACCACACACTTTTCTTCTTCCTCTCCCACTCGGCGGATCTCTCGAGTTCCCTTTCCTCATCTCCCTGTCTTTACCTTTCTCATTACCAATTTGTGGTGAGTTGAATCCCATGTTTGGGAAAATGCCCCCGTGATTTCCTCTAATTTATCAACACTTCTCCGTGTGAAGATCCACGAGTTGGGGATAGACACACTTGGGCGATATACTATTCAAATTCTGGACTAGTCAGGAGAATGGACCTGGATTGAAGTTGAAGTGGACGAGGAAAATGGTCCTTAAGGGCCGAGGCCTCTTCAGGTAACGTGTATATTTTAACAAATAATAATATATTACTATACTCTCCCTTCAATCTCCCATTCTCGGAAGGATTCGTATGATAATAAAAGGGAACTTGACAAAGGCACTCGATCACTCCACGTCAAAGACCTTCACACTCTTAGGATTTTTTTCATCTCATTAGGGCGTAAGTTAAGGGAGAACCTTTGGAGGAATATGCCAGAAGCTCCTACTTATTACACGGCTCAGTACGGGGTTTTGAATGGGGAGCGAGCCGAGTTTGTGACAGGGCCGTCAATGAGAGCCAACCTTTGAACGTACGTTCATTTTTCCTCAATTTCCCTTCTTCCTGGATCGAATGATCAAATCCGAGGAAAACTGACTTCTCTATCGTACACATGTAAGGACGATAAAGGGATTGGGGCTGGAGTCATTGAGAAAGTTGGATTCGACAGGGGCGAACATTTACAATCTCTTTTCACGGTCGAGCGAGTCTTTCTCATGTGTCACTTCGGGTCAATTGTAAAATGGAAATGAGCTTGATGGATCCAAAATACATTCAAAGGCACGACGTGGAGTCTCATTTCTTCCCATAATACTCGTTTTTTCTCTACTTTAGTCCATAAGTGATGGTTAATGGAACAGGGCGTCGAGTACAAAATGTACATGAAAAATATTCAGCAAAATGAGACCTTAATATATTTTATTGACATTTATTAATTTTTTGGCAAAAAGACTTGTGATTTTTAACTGTTTGGATGTATTAACACATCAATATGGATTTAAAATTTAATAAATAAAAATAATTTTTTAGATGACGTCGATCGTGGAATGCGAATGAGACTTGACCCACTGCTTACCTCACGTCTCCTTTCACGATGACTCAAAGGTGAGTTCATTTTTGAATTGATTTGGAACGAGAGCGAGAGATTTCTAGCCATTAGAATATACACACCTTGGAATAAGTTTATACATCGTGTAATGGTAGTACGAGATAATGTATTCATACGACGAGATCCCTATCATCACCCAATCTCGCCCTGGTATAGATAGGAAATTTATACATGGGCTGGGTCAAAGATGAATTTTTTTATTGGAATTATTTATTGTTCTTTTGTCATCTTACTCAATATCCTTCCATCCCCACGCATTCCACGTCGCTGGTTCAGTTTATTCGTTTTTTCAGGACTCGTTTTTATGAATATGACTGTTTAGTAGTGACATTCAGAAGTTGATTCAACGAAACGTTCTCATTAAAAACAGTCAAGAAATTTTTAAAGTTTTCTTCTAGATTTCAAAGAGTCCATGTGAAAAATTAGAGGAAACAATGCGTATTATGTTACGACTTATGCTTCTACTTAAGGAACGAGGGAAACTTTCACAAAGTTTTGATTCCCCGACTGAACTTGGCAGATGACATTTAAAGCTAAACAGAAGCTCGTGGAATTAAAACATGTGTAAAGAGCGGCGCGGTTCGAGAGCCGGCCAACTAATTAGAAATTAAACGGAGGTCAAATTCCAAGAATTCTCGTCTAATGAGCTTATGACACCGTTTGTCTCCCCTTAACAATACTCCTTTGCCAATAAAAATGGAAAGTCATTGAGAGAAGGCGCTTCAATGGTTTCATTTAATATTCCGAAATTCTTTTCATTTTCCCCGCTCTTGGGATCCTAAAAATACAATTCTCCCACCGAAAAATTACATCTTACGTCTTCTTAATTAGTTGAGGACCAGGAGATGCTCCGCGTCACGTCCTGGATTGCACAACTTGAATAAATATTCCCCCCAAATCCCTCCGTTTAAATTCTCACGTTCAAAGTTCAATGATCCTTTTTTAAGATGGAAAAGAAAGGGATTATTGTTCTAAAAGTTCAGAAGAATTTGAAGTTTGAAAAAGCTCAAGTTCCTCTCGTCGTTCCGTTGTTCAAGATGAAAGTCTTTGTGTGTGGGAAGAGGAGGTTTTCACGAAAAACCCCACGAGAGAATTTCATGAACATTGACGACGATGGAATTCTATTAAATCGCCTTAGTACAAGAGTGGATTTAAGAAGGAAAGGCTCTCGGAGGAATTACGACCCTACCGGCCAATTTCTCAGTACCCACACGCAACGCCAAGTTGGTTTAATCCCCCACTCGAGCCGGCCGAGCCGTAATGAACCTCTGATTTCCTCTCGGGATGAATGACTAATAAGGATTAAAAAGGAGCAACGAGGAGATGATTCACTCCGACTTGTAAATATTATACAATATGTATGTCCCGTATGAAAAACCGGAAGGGAAATGAAAGTGGCTTAATGGATTTTCATGAAAAATTCATCGCCCACTTACTTTTACTTTCTTCTGGAAACTTTCTCTCCTATACTGGTTCAGACATTCCTATACAACTAGAAGATCTCTGTTACAGAGCCCGTATACTTACTTGCCTTTACTATTCTGGATGAACACAATATATAAGGAGTATGTAAGGAGGAAAAGGTTCAACTCACCGTTCTTAATCGTCTTGTTCAAATACAGTACTTGTTTGTTCTTCCTATTAGATGTAAGGGGATTGTCGGATGGGCGACGACGGTTCTTCTCGTCTCCCTCCATGCAAATGTTTGCATGGGAGAACCTTTTGGCAACCGCAATTCGGGATTTCAAGGTAAACTCATTTTATTTGCACATTTTAATTTATTCAAGATCATTCACTACAAAATATATTCTCAATGTTTTTAATCATAAATATATATTATTTCTATTTTTAATCTCATTCCTTTCCTTGCATGAGCTTAATTATTGACTTCATTTGGTAGAATCTAAATGCTCATTAAGATATCGAAATTAATTAATTAAAATTGCCTGAGCAGAATTAGTAGGACCATGAATAACGAAAGAAGATTTCTAATATTGTAAATAAGAATAAAGTATGTATCAATATCGACTTGTAACAATAGAGTTTAAAAACAGAGATTGATTTTGAAATAGTTGAAGTAGAAGTTGGAGTAATGCTTATTTTTACACTTGGGGGAAATGCTCCAATTTAGGGAATCCTTTAAAAAGACATTTTTTGCAGATCGAGATAGGGAAACGTGTGAGAATTCATCCGGAGAGATAGGAATAGAATGGGTGGGTTGGACGCGATTCTCATTCACATTCATCTATCTATTTATCCGACCATCGAGTTGTAGAGAGGATTAAGAGGAGGATAATGGGTCTAATGAGTGATCCTTAGTCAGAAACTGTGCGGAGACACACGTTACTTCGCATTCTTTCCTCACCGTTGTTGAGAGTTTCTGAACAGTTGAATCTGAGCGAATTCTTCATCTTGTCATTACTCCAAATGCAAAAAAGAATTGAAACAAGCATAGTTATTTGATTTTTTAAGAAAACAAATTATTGGTTTTTTAATAATATCTTTTGGAGAATATTTGATCTGTTAAGAAATGAATTGAAATTGTTTAATTAAAGAATGATTAATTTTTTATAAATGGAATTAATGCATAATAAATAAAAAGCAAACACGAAAATGTTAAATATTTAACTTTCTCATTTTGTTTATATTTAATCGAAAATCCATTGAAAATGATGGATCGGAACAGAATACATTTACCAGAAAAATGAATAAGTAGGTACACACTTGAAATCTTACTTAAACGTGTTTACTTTACCTTAAGTGAAAATCCAAGTAGATTTACTTTTAGATAAACTTTAAATGTACCTACGTAGTCGTAGTCGTAAAAACTTCAAAGGATTCTTTTAAAACTAAATAAACTCATTTAAACTAAAATACGACTCATGGAGTTACTAATTGTAACTTTCTTTATAATTGGATCTAACTTGACTCTGACTGAATTCCGACCTATCACACAAGTATTTATTTTCCCTTTATTTCCGCAATGTAATTTGAAGGAGGGAAAATAAAATTGGGGAGACAGGCTGTCTCAAGGATCTTTTTCTCCTCCTCTTCTCGTCTTCTCAAGAGAAGAGATGTGAAGAGGTTCAAATGTTATTTGAGGTGTGGGAGAAAGACGCCCTTTTCAACTCCGTCGTCCCTCATCTTATCTTCTTCATCATTCCAAGCCCCAACAGCTCACGTTCCTCTTCAACTCTTTCAAACATCTCCGACAAGGACTTGACATCTCCGCTTGTCCGCTTCACAATTCCACAATTCAAAAAATTTGAAGACTTTGAAGTCTCCTCAAAAATCCCATTCTATTTCAATACATACAATAAAATAAGAAATACAAATAAAGCTTTAGGAGTTCTCCTTACATTTTGATTTATAATTAGATTTATAGTAAAATTCATTATACACAAGATTATTACAGATAATTTATAAGTAGATTGAGTTGGAACAATCACTCACTTAGAGTGAAGAAATTGAGACATTCGTTGAGAGGGGAATTGAAGTTCTCCAGCTGCGCGAATGAATCAAGTAGGAATATTTTATGAGGGTAAAATGCTCCATTTTTCACATTCAACTTCCAAATTTGGTAACTTTTATATATTTCTCCTCCCATAAAAGGACGTTCCTTATCACATTCACCGAGATTGGATTTAAAGGTTCAAAATAAGTTCTTCCATGTGTTCCGGTCGGATAGAAATACCCAATTTATTCCAACATCCTCCTCTTATTCATTCTTATTCAGGACCGCTGCATGGAGGACGTTTCCTCCAATTTTTGACAATAAATACGTTTTCAATTCATCTCTCAATTCATTTTCAAAATTCGAATTTTCTTATGTGTGAAACTTGTGCTCGGGTTATTCCTCCTTTTACTATTGTCGAATCTGGCTAGGATTGATTGGAAGGAATTGTGGTGACTGTTTAGTAAAATGAGATTTACGCCATTTATACTCTACTTTTATTTACGAGGGTTCGGAGCCGGAAAAAAGAGAATTTGAAGTCTCCTGCTGACACTGAAGGAACCTCTCTTTCCCTTCTTCTCTAAACGGATCTTCCCGAACCCACACACACCTTGTCCCTTCCAGCTCGCGACAAAAGACATAAAACTTCATGTTGGACCATCTTCTATTAAAATATATCCATGAGATAGTTATTCCCTTATTCTATGCTCCATTACCTTCTTCACTCACCACAAAGGACATTCCCCATAAATATTGAATTGGAGATGTTAAGCGAGGCATTTATGCAATAAAATCCCAGCGTCCGTCCAAAATCCCTTTCAGTTCCTATTAATTCTCTTTCCCATATTCTCCACCCTTATACATACACCCTATATTAATGCATACACGGAATGGGAAACTCTTTTACCTTTAGAAGGCAAAACAATTTACATAAAATAAATATATACAGTATTCAGTATGTACGTGTGTGTGTGCATAAGAGAGAACATGAGGAGATTTCCGTTTGTAAACATGATGGAATAGATTCCATTAGGATTCATTAGTTTCTCCGACCTTCCCGAGGACTCCAGAGGAGTTGTTGGATCGTAAAATGATTCATATTGGAGATACAAGGGAGACTCAAACACGGAAGATCCATTTGTCTCTGGACTTCTTGGTTGAAGTGAGCAAGGGGGGAGGGGAACTTCCCTGTGGTGCCGATTAGAAGAGCAGAAGGAATTAAAAAGGGATGAATTAATGAGTGGAGGTCCTTCATAGTGGGTGGGGCCGTTAAGGATGTAATAAATGGGTGATTTACCCTCATTTATCTCAGATTTACAACTCCACGGAGTTCAGGACCAGAATCCCCAATGGCCCACTTCGCCCTCCACACTTCAACTCCCCGACAGTCAATGAGGACTTCTGAGAATTTGGGGAAACTCACTGAGACAAACTCGAACCTGCAGAGAGGAAGATAACCACGTCGACTCCCATTTACTTACTAATTTATATCTTTCAAATTATTACACTTATAAATCCAAAGATTAAACCTTTAAACAAACCTCTCATATACTAACATACATTTTAAAGTCTTGAGTTCAAATATTAGCTGCATAATTACATAATTATATTGTATAAATATAAATGATCTGGGTAATAAAGTATCTAAAGGTTTAAAAAATAAACCTTTACTTCATGTTACACATTTATTTTCATACTATAATTTGCTTTTGTAATATTTTTGTATGTAATATTCAAGAAATTTCTATAAAATTGTCAATTAAAATTTCATTTGGTTCCACATGTTAATCTTAAACGTGTTAAAACGAACATTAAAGCTCAGGCCATAAAATGTAAAAGAGAATGGATATTTGTTCAACGAGACGTCCATGTGAAAAATGGGATTGTAATTGTAAGCAGAAGATTTGAAAAAGGGTTTATGTAAAAAAAAGCTGAACTGTCTTTTTCAAGAGTACTTAACGGATACCTTGAGAATTGAAATGGGATTGTGGGGGCATCAGGATTTCGTTTGGATATTAAAACCCTCGTATGTGTGAGAATGAAAGGAGCGTGAGGGAGGTCTGGGAGATGCAATGAGATGAAAACCACTTGACTCGAATAGTTTATAAAATATACACGGAAACCCGTATTCCTTTATTTTTAAACATTCGTTCCCCAACTTTCCTTCACACGTTCATTCCACATTGTAATTTACGACCTCGGAGTATCAAATCTTTCTTTTTAATGTCTTTCTCATCTTTGCTCTAATTTCATTCTTCACTTGATGAACTCGTATATTAAATCTTGTAAGCCTATTAAGAACTCGTAGATTCAAAACAAATGGTTTGACTCTAACAGTTATTTTCAAGCTTCCAACATTTCTCTAGTCTAGACGTTCGAAATGAATGAGAGATTTGAACATTTCAGCATTCCAATTAGACCCAGGACTAAATATTACAAGAATTACAACTAGGTATTAATATTTTCAAAGGTCATATTTGGAAGTATTACTTATAAACTATTTCCTCGATCTTTTAACAATAAGTACTTGTAACAATTTTTTCTCCAGCGTGTCCAGATAAGGAGACATGGAATGGTGTGAGGGACGCCGTTTATGAATGAATTTTAAATAGAGGATCCGGCGGATAATAAGCAACAGTGTCAGGCTTGTTCTACCTTTCAAAAAGATATATTTCAATGAGACACACCCATTGGAGGCAATTAGCTTCCCAGACGCATTCATAAATTTAATTGGGTTTCTTCCGACGTCCTCCTTTTTATTCTTAGGATCGGTTGATCCTAAACACCAAAATTAATTTATTTTAAAATTTATATTATACAATATAAGGATTTAAATATTAAAAGATTGTCTACTAATGTCTACTGATTTCAAGTCTGATTTTCATTGTTATTTCTAGTAAATCGTGAATATTAGTTTCCTTTTAGCTTTTATTATATTGAATGTGAAGTGGTTGATTGAGAAGACGAAAAGTGTGAGATCTAATCAAGACTTTAAATAATTCAAGAATCCGACGACGAGCTATAATTTATGCACAGTTAAGTGGGAACCCAAAGGCACGAATATACGCATAATGTAAGTTGATTCAAGCTACATTAAATTAGGATTTTCCTTTGAAGATTCTCCTCTTTTGAGATCTGATGTCACAAGTTTATTATCCCCTTTTCTCCTACCTTCCATTTGGAGAAATGATCATATTATTATGTGTATTGAAATGACGAACATTTCCCTCTCAATTTATTCCTTTATTAGAAATTCATAAAATCTCGTTCGAGGAAATGTATGCACATAATTTAAACTGCAGAGTCTCCGAGTGGAATTTTATATGAATCTTCAACAGTTTCCCTCGAGCGCCAGCAAGAAATGAGTAGGTACATTTTACGAGTGCAATGGAAAAAGGAAAAAGGAACAAGAGAATCGTAATAATTTCATTTCTATCATCAACTTGGATTTTATCACTACTTCATCAAATCTTAATCCTTTTACCATTTCTCGTAAATTATAACAAAGATGTCCAAAGTACGTATAGCTAATGAGCATTCATTCAAAGTGAAGTCATGTTAAATAAATAGAAATGAGCATTTTGATTATAATTTGCACCCACGTAATTTAGTCAAAAGCCAAATATTTACTTATTGCATGTTAAAAATACTAAAGAGGAATTTTCTCATTAATTTGCGATATTTCACATAGATCACTATAGTACATTAGTACTATATAGGAATGAGTAATAATGATGATTGAGGTTGAAAGAATATAAAAAATATTTTAATATTCTAGATGCGATTGAAGAGCATGATCTTCTTCAGGCGATCCGAGTTCCATTCGAAGACCGTCGGACTCAGTACTTTGAGCCAGGGTTCGATGGATTTCCTGCCTATGGATTCAAAGAAGGAGCAGACATCAAATCACACTACAGGTTCATATATTTATTGACACAAAAAATCCTCCGCCCTTCGGAAAATTTTTAAAACTTGCTCCCTGCTGAATTTGAAATTAATTCAAGAATTCCGTGAGGAAATGAAATGATTTGGTTCTGGTATTGTTCTTTTCAGGCTCTTTCTTCCGGATAGACTCTACAGGGATTTCGCCTTGCTAGTGACGATGAAGCCGGAGAAGTGGGAGAAAAGAGACGGAGAGTCTTATTTGTTCGCTGTTGTGAATCCTCTCGACACTGTCATTCAATTTGGACTCAAAGTAAGGGAGAATTATGTGAATTGAATCCTCATAAATTCGGAACTAAATTATATTTCCTCCTCCTTCCGCTCCTGTAAAAAAAACTTTCTTGTGATTCTGCTTAGATTTCTGGATCCAACTCGAACAATATGAAGATTTCTTTATACTACACGGACATCAACAGTCATCTCACGTCGCAAATGCTCTCCTCCTTCGAATTCCCTTTTCAGACCCGGCAATGGATTAAATTCTCGCTAAAGGTATTCTGAAAATGAAATATCCGAATTTAACATTCCTAAATAAATAAAATATAAAATATTTTAATATAAAATTTGTTAGATATGCTTGAGAGTTTAACTTTTCTTGTATCTTTATTGCATTCGTTTTTCTTACTGAATAAAATGAAGGATACTACATGTACTATGTATTTATCAAAAACAAGATTTACATTAATTTTTTCAAACTGTATAGTTATCAAAATAATATTTAAATAAAAAATTATTACAATACATTTATTACAATACTACAAACAAATCATATTGTATTATACAATTAATAATATTTAACTTGCTTATTTCTTCCCTTTTTAATGAAAAAAATTGTTTAAATTTATCTGATAAATATTTGAACAATTTAATGAATTTTTTATGCAAATATTTCTTCAATGGACTAAAGAAAAGTTAATGCATATTTATTTTTACATATCCTGTGCAATTTTGAAGAAAACGATATTATAAGACCATATCACTATTTTAAATACCATTTAAATTCAAATTTGAATTGTTGGAAAAAATTTTTTGTGGAAATTCATGAAATCTAGTCTTTCGCTCAACCGAGCAAATTCAAATAGCGATACGAGGTCTCCGGTCGTTTCCCCTCTTTTAAATGGAAATTCTCGAATCCAATTCAACTCTCAATCTGAGGAATCGGCGTGTAAACGTAGAACCGATAGAGAAGATGGAACTCCTTTCGGTTCAGATACCAGATAAAAATAAATGATTCATATAGGACCTTCATGCAAAGTTCCTCTAGTTCTGATGTAATATGCATCATATCCTATTTCTTTGCAGGTCGTTGGTGATACCGTGACTCTGTTCCTCAATTGCAAAGAGCACAGTTCCCAGATAGTGACGAGGAATCCCAAGGAACTCACGTTTGACACAGCTTCAACGCTCTACATTGGCCAAGCTGGGCCGATCCTCAAAGGGAACTACCAGGTAAGAAAGATCAAAAGTCTCCTTCAATCTCTTCACACGCCCCTTGACTCAATTAAGATAGCAAAAGTGTTCTTAAAAGTGAAATGTGAATAATCCACCTTTCACCCCATTAACCTTTAGCACTCTCTCAGCCACATTTTATAAATTCGGCCCACCCTGGATGAACAATTTCAAAAGGGAAAGCGTTATAGTTTATGCCCTCACATAATTCATAATATTATGGTTTACTCGACGAAAAACTTCTCTCTCAATATACACGTCTTCATCTCGGTGATTAAATGTGTTTTCTTTGTAATTAAAAACTACATAGGACTGAAAAACGATGTATTATGAGAATAAATCTTCTAGAATGCAAGATTAATTTTTAAATGTAAAGAAAATGAAAGTCTTCGAGGGAGGGAACCAATTACTTAAAAAACTCCTCCAAAAGAAAAGGGTCCACTGAAGATCTTTATGAAACTCGAGAGTCATTGATGGGAGTACACAGGCCATGGACGTTGGAGCAGTTAAGAGGTTTCCACGTTATTAAATAGTGTGTATGAGGGAGTTGATTATTCCGGTTCGTTAATTGTTGAGAGTTGGGCGGCCGAGTTGGCACTTCCACATTACAACTACGTCCGTCCTCCTTGACTCTAATAGGGAAAAGAATTAAGAGATGAAAAGGGCGATTCTTTATTTCCGTCGGTCGAAGGGAGGGCCAAGGAATTTTCGGAGCTTCTGCGGTTCCTTACGACTCCTCCGTGAGAAATGGATGAGAGAATTGTTTTTGAGATAATGTATAGGGAGGATCTTCCACCACCAACATTCCTCTCTTTCGAGACCCGAAAGTGAAATTAAAAGCCTTTGAATCTCTTCCTTCCTCTCCCGGCCTAAATGCCTCACTTCCTACTCCTTACCACGCTTTGTCTTCTTCATTCATTCACTCACCCTATTGACTCCCCTATTTACTGCCCATCTATCCATCCATTAGATCACTTTTACAACTCCTATATTGACAAATGCTTTTTAGTTTATCTTCTTCCCGTATCTTCCCTTATACTTACTATCCGTATCCGTATATTAAAGCCATTGAGAGACATTAAGCACATAATTATATCCAGCTATTTTTGGTTTTGGTCAATAACTGACAAAAGTAGTAAAATTAAGTGGTAAATTAAATAATAAGATTCATTTTTAGCTTTTTAAGGGTAATGATAGTTTGTTTTGCTAATGATCTTATTGGATTTTAATTGCTTTTGATATCAATTTTAGCAGTCGCGTTGTTGCGTAATAAAGAAGAAAAATGCTTTATTGTGAAATTAATAGGAATATTGGTATGCGTTATCAGAATTTAAATAGCGTTTTTCGTTCTTCTTTTGTTTTAACGCTTTGAGTATTTTAGAATTTATCTGTTTTATATATTAGTGCGTAAAAGAGAATATATTGCATAGCCATTTTGGCCTATTCAATTACTCCTCTTGGTGGTTTTAATTAAATTTTTTCGATGGGAACGTCTTGCCATTACCCACATGGTCGTATGATATTTACGCCTATTTCTTCCTCCCCCTCCAGGATCCTTGAGTTTAATTCCTCGGAAATCCCTTTCTAATTTATAAGACTAATTTATGATTTCAATTCCTCTTTGGGAATCAAATGAGAAAGTAATGAATTTCCCTCGGTTCCATGCGCATCTCTCTTTCTCTCGCCTGCATTTTCATAATTTCAAGTGGACCTTCTCATCGTCATTAAAGAGCACAGAGAAATGGGACGTTTACCATTTCTAATTTGTAATTTGATCCTTTCCCTCTGAATTCCTCTTCAGCTCCTTCATTAAAAAGGAGAAAGAACTGGGTTTCACTCACATTTAATGAACTTCTCCCCCTTTTCGAGAGCCTCTTCAAGGACATGGAAAAGAACAAAGAAAATTAAATTCCCTGTTAATTAGCACAATTAACAAAGATTACTTTTTTATTTACATTTTACAAGAGGAATACGGTTGAACAAAGAGGTATTTCCGCATATGCAATCTGCTATTCCAGGAGATAATATTTACTTATTAAATGAGTTGATTATTGTCTCGTTTAGTATAAGCGGTTGGGAAACATTTAGTCTTGTAAAGTAGGAATTCCAAGAATGATCTCAATTGATACAAATGACTATTTATTTTCTCTTTCTCTCATCGGGGAGATAAAAGGAGACAGGGAAGGTTTGGACATGGGAACCCTTGAAAGATAAATGATCCTCTTACTCCTCGTATCAAATTAATTAGCTTCGTAGGAACCAAAGGCAGAGAAGGGATTTCCTCTCCCCGCCATATAACAATATACGTATAAAATAATACAAATGAGGATCGGGACTCCAAAACACACACGGCGGATGAGACACACAAGGAGAGGGGGAGCAGGCAAGTAATTTTCCTTCTAATTCCTTCATCAAAGCCACGAACCAACAGAGTTGGAAAGATAAGGAAAATCAATTCGGATTTCCTCATTCAGGATTCAACGATTCCTCTCAAAAGGTCCAGATGAAGAGATAAAGAGAGGAATTGAAATGATATAAGAGAAAAAAGGAGAGAATGAAGATGAAGGATTTATTCCTTCTCGCACAGTACGACCTTTTTCTCTATTCATTTTTTTCCGGCTTCCTCCTCCTGCGATGGATCATCATGAGTTGATTAAATGTGTTTTTCTCCAACGTCCCTTCAACTTACTTAATATACCATCACACGCACAACAGCTCACTGATAGCCAAATAGATACACAGGAAGATCTATACAAGATATTCATTCCTCAGCAACTCTTAATGAATGAACGGAGAAGTGAAAGCAGAGTGAAGAAAAATCTCGTCAAGTTCAATTCACTTTTTTCCCCTTTTTGAAGAACGTGACGCGAGGGACGTGACCTGCCTTAAACAAGACGTAAATGAGATTCCTGTGTATAACCGTAGAGTTTCATCTCCTCTTCTATATATGGGATCTCATCCTTCTCAATTGACTCCTCATTTTCCCTGGTTTAGCCTATAAGCATGAGAAACAAATTTATTCTTCGACTGGGCCGGCCGTCCCCTCGGGCGGCCAAATTACTCCCAATGTGTCTCAATCATATCTCATCCACCAACGTTATTCCCATCACTCATTCTTTGATTCAATTTCCGAGTCTTTCCACGCATGCAGACGGGAGTGAGCGCGTGCCGTGAGTCAAATGAGATCTCCTTTCCATCACGCATCACGCAGAGAAGAAGGAAAAAACTTCCATTTATACAGAATGCTCACAGACCTTTCTTCCTTTCATTAGAGAGGCCTTAAGGAGAATTCCCTAATCAACCACTTCACAAATTCACAATCCACTTGGGATAATTTTGTTAATAAATCGCTTTTCTATAATAGAACAAGGCCAATACTGAGGGTTTCAGTAGGATTAAGTTTAAGTGGTTTGGCGAGTATTAAGTAGACTTAAGTATTTAAGCCTTTTTAGTTACTAATAATTAAAAGTATCAATAAAATGAAAAAATAAAACAATAGAGATACTTGATAAAGAGCTTTGTATCATTCGCCCATTGAGCTAAAGCGGGTTAGATGTAAATTTCCAACGGTATTATCTAACAGCTAATACAACGACCGAGAAATCCTCGTTGAGAGCGATACAATAAGCAAATGTCCATTAGAGATTGAAAGGGCAAAGGAGCATGAAGGGACGAAGAGATAAAAGGGTGAAAGACAAATATTGAATTGAATTAAACGCTCTACAGTTCGTTGGAGATCGGATTTTCTCTCAAATCTCCACCCTTCCGAATTCCCATGCACTTATAAATGAAATTCTCGAATTCGAAGCTCAAGTAGATACTTTCGATGTGCATCTATAGGAATGAGGCCCCTTGTAGACTCGAGTATATACACAAGTTCCCCCCGTATGTATATCTAAATGAATACCTTCACATCAGAGATCTCATTGTGTGAGAGAGTTTAGAAAGTAAAGTTTGAAAAGGAAGTCATTTGGCTTTCCCTCAATATCAACTTTCTCTCTATGTTTCGATGTTGTAAAATGAAGTTTTCCTCTTCCTCATTGTTACACTTCCCTGCCACGTCTCATTGTGGAGGCTTTTGAATGAGAGAGTTATATGTACATTGACTTTAACAGCCGAACACACATAATGTCTCTCGAACCTTTCATTGTTTCCTCGAACCGCATTTCGGAGAAGTTTGGATCCCGGTTGAAATGAGGGGCTGAATGACTCCAACTCGATTTCTTGTATCATTAGAATAATATATTTTAAAGGGAAATAATGCTACACACAACTAATGTAAGACCTATATACCAATTGGAGGAACAAAAGTCTATACGAATGACTTAATACTTCTACCAATGACTCGCGTCGTCATCATCAGTCTTGATGGGATTGAATGTATTTATACGTTGAGAACATATGGGAGGAATTTTCATTTCCATAATGACGTCCTTTTGAAAATTGAAGTGTGTCACATTGGATTTTACAACAAAAAATTTCAAAGTTTCGGATTGATTAGTCGAAAAAGGAAAGTTGGTTTCTTCGCAGCTGTTATGCATTCTTTGGAGATTTTAGAGGTGGAAAAAAAGTCGGGTTTCTACTAAAGAACCAATACATTAAAGCAGGATGTAAGAAGAATTTGGTTCATTTGGACCATAAAGGGAAGAGAATTGGGTGAATTGGAACCGAAGACATTCACAACTCGCAAGCCAAGCTGGCTATACATTCGGCTACATCTATTAAATAACCCAAGCTAGGAATATATTCCCATTATACGACCATTATAGGGAAATTTGCTTAAAATGACTTTTATCTTGTAGTTTGTCCAGTATACTTGTAAATACACATTGTAATTCTGTGTGTGTATATACCATTGGTATAGCGTAGTATAACTCGGAAGAATTGAGAGAAAAGCTTGATGATTGAAGTTTGGCAAGAATAGTCCAGTTCAAATTGTCTCAACTATATCAGACGGCTATCCTAAAACATGTAAACTTGGTAAGTACAATATATAGGAAATATTAAATGAGAGCCAAGCTCTTGTTGAGGGAAGTGACAGGGATTTGCAATTTCGCTTCTTCCATCCGCAACCCCCATGATTTAAACAATGAGGAGAGAATAATGAGTTGGACAATGTGGAAGAAAAGAGGGAAACGAAGTTCCTCACATCAAATGGGATGGAATGATTGTGGCGGAATTTGGAAAATTCTCCTTCTACTGCCCCTAAATCTCGAAATCGATTGTTCCCAACGAATATCGCTGTACTGAGTAGTATGTCTTCTTCGAGTCTCTCAACAGCCTCCGCATTTATTACTCCTATCAAAAACTCGGTCGTTTTCTCTCTCTTCAACCGGGAAGAGCGACGGGCCCCACACATGGCCGTATATTAGACGCCCAACTCCACGGGTCTCATTTTCCTTTTTAAGGGAAAGATGGGAGAGAGGCGGGAGTTGTGGGCCGAAACTCCGCGGTTCCTCAATGAACGCCTCACTCACTGAGAGTCGGCGACTCGGTCGACTTCACCCCAAAACTTTCCCCTTTCACTTAGCACACATCTCCATCCCCCTCCATTCCCTCCTAATTTAATTCAAGTCCCCAGAAGAGGAAGAAGACAATGGAGGAAATTCACCTTAATCGGATTACCCGCCTCGGTCCGCAAGATTATTTGTCTCTCAAGTCTCGTTAATCTCAAGCTAAGAGTGTTTTTCTTCCCCACTCATCAGCCTAATTTGAGAAGGAAGAGGGAAATTGGGTTGGAGTGATTTTTAAGGGAAATAATTTTATTAATGTCATGTTCTCTTTGAAATTGAAATTCCTTATTGGGAAGGAATTCGAACAAAGATGTTCAAGAGGGAAGGAAAGGACAAATGTGAGTGCACGGCAGTGAGTTCATTTTGTTCAAGAAGCTGAAAGATGAGCCACATGGCCATTCTGAAACTTCTTTCTAATCACTCCCACAAACATTTCTTCATTACATATGGATGGAGGAGCCACAATTATTTTATCTTGTAGATCAAGAAGCTGAAAGATGAGCCACATGGCCATTCTGAAACTTCTTTCTAATCACTCCCACAAACATTTCTTCATTACATATGGATGGAGGAGCCACAATTAGAATTCTTTAAGTGGAGACTCTTGGACCGTTGAACTTCTAACACACCCTCCGAATTTCAACAGTCCATTTCCATTCTTGAACCAACGCGTGTGTGAGATCTACTTATAAAGTCATACACGAGTAAGAAATTCTCGTATTTAACTAAATTATTTATTATATTATACCCAGATTAGAAACTCGAGTTATTATAGTTTAGAATTTATTGAATAGAAATAGAATATATTAGGAATCTCAAAAGTCCTTTAGCCGTTCAATTGTCCAGTACAAAGTTCAAATCAAGTGAACGTGAAAATTTACCTGTTCAGTACACATAAATGATTATTAAATACATAAAAAAGGCACCCTATCTTAAATTCTAATTAAAAAATTAATTATAATAATTTATTAATGTAGATCAAGCCCTACTACAGAGATTTTAAAAACAAAATCTCATCTTTCTTCCATTTATCAGTACGTGAAAGGTAACTAATAATTTGAATAAGAAACGTGAGGGAAAATGAAACCGAATTGTCTTTTCCAGCCTTGGCTGGTAAAAGAGAAGTGAAGTGGAAAGGTTTGGTTATGAGAAAGGCAAAGAGCGCAATGTAAATTTCTCTCTTATTGGGACAGCAGGGGAGGAATGTGACATTTGTGCCTGACATGTTCAACATTAGTCGCGAATCAGCATCTTCGTCATCTTCGTTCAACTACGTGTTCCTTCACGCTTTCCTTCCGTCGTCATCATCACAAAATTCTGATAAAAGGAAAAGACCCCGCACTTCCTACATTGTATTTCTTACGACCTCGTGTTGTCACCTTCCCTGCATTTTCTGATCGCCACACACTCGAAGGAAACAAAGTAGAGTCTGTGCATCATCATAGGGCTGACGATCTTTTTCATCGTCTCCACGTGGAAAGAGAACTTGAGATATGACAATAATAATGACAATATCCCTTTCTTGTGATGTTCAATTTAAAGGTGCTCGTCGGAATGTGCATTTTTACTTTACATTTATTTAATGTCTCATGCGTGTTGGCTTTTTCTTAATAAACCTTCTCGAGCTCAAGACGAGTATAACATTGAAAATGAGAATCAAGTCAACGGATATTATCCCGCAATAATCGTTCCGTATCAATGAGCCATATCGTCGCTAAAATGGAATCAACCGTAGAAAAAATGTCTTCCTTACATACTTATAATACACTTGAGCATATTATAAACTTCTCTATAGCTTTGGCTGGAACTTGCGGAAGAATGTTGTTAAAAACTCTTTAACTTCTCAAGTTCCTCTATAAAGGAAAATGCCAAAGTGACCAAAGACATACATAATACATATTACATAATGATCTTCGTATGATGATGATCATTCAGTAAATCTACAATAGAAATACCAGCGTACTTGATGAGATTCACTATACCAAAAGTCCTCGTACTAACACACACTATCATAAGTTTTAATAAGAAAAGTGAAAATTTCGTATAACACTAACCAATTTAAAATTGGTAAATACATCGTCCAGAAATCATATGGAAAAATGAAGGAAGCGATTGACTAAAGAAGATGGCTATGGTGTGTTCGGCTCAATCGAAGGTTTGGACGGTGTTGTGTGTGTTCGGTGTGGGAGTTTCCCTTTTGCTGATCATTGGTGGGGCGATTGGGTGGTTTGAAGGCTCCACAGAACCTCCTGAATTCTTTTTACCCAAATCAACCAAAGCAACTTTCGGCCCAATCTTTACTTCAAAAAGAAACAAATCAGACGGGGTGAACCTCTTTCACTTTTTTCAAATACATTTTTTCCATTTTCTGCTTCCGCACAGCTTGGAAATGCCAATTGCATGACTTCCACTCAAATGTTCACTTTAGATTAAAGAGCTTTACTGATTTCTGTTTTACATTTTTCATTCCTTCGTTATCGCTTTGTTGTGATTTTCAAATGTCAGTTTTATGAATTTGAAGCTTTTTAAACATAAATGGATATATTAAATCCATTAAGATTACTTAAAGATTTGAAGGTATGGCTGGTGGGTAATTAAAATTTTAAGCCTTCTAAGCTTAATCGTCTTGGATAAATTTGGGCAAAATACATACCTAGTATACGTGTAATTTGATGGGTGAAATCGTCATTTGATTCCTTTTGGAGACCATTGTAATTGGTGATTGAATGAGGCGTTAAAGAGGAGAAATGCGTGTGTATGAGGAAGAGTTCATTCATTCACGTCTTGTGTTAATGAGGAGGTCGTGTCGAGTGAGTCTCTTAATTCATTCCCAGGAGCTTCCCTTCTCTCTCTCCTATGCTGGGAGACAAAGTGGAGGAATAAACAAACAGACGTTCCTCCGCCGCACAGAGGGATCTAATAAATTTGCCTGGGCGTGGAATTGAGCTGAAACTTCTTCACAGCCAAATGCTAATTTCTCAACGGAGTCAATGGAGGTTCTCAATGGGCTCGGCCTCCTCGGCCTTGAATCAAAAACTCAGACTTTTGGGGAGAAATGGGAATTCTCATCTCCGATTAAAATGAGGATGACCTCACTTTGCATTTGATAATGGACAATTTGAGGGTGGGGGAGATGACGAGAAAAAACTACGGTACCTTTCATTCATCTTGCTCTACCACTCAATACGCGTGTTAATCTCTTGTTCCACAATCTCCACCACTTTGAATAGCCATTAAATTCAATTTCACAAATATTTTATATACACGCCAAATTATAACAAAAATATGGAATTTAAATTTCAATGTCAATTATAACAATTTATTTTATCTTTATAATTGTAATTTTTAATTGTTCTTACATTAGGTTTTTCGAAGGTATTAGTGTTAAAGTTAACGAAAGTACTTTTTAATATAAATGTAATGTAGAATTTTATAAAGACATCCTCTTCATTGAATTTTTTATATTTGTCCGATGAAGATAAAATCATTTGTAATGCTTAAACCCATATCTCTTACTTAGAGATTCAGAGTGTAATGGATATTTGAGCTAAGATCCTGAGTGAGTATGAAGATAGTTATAATTAGGTGTATTAGATAGAGCTCAGCCGTGTACACAAGAAGATATATTATGGAAGGGCCGGAGAGACGGAGAGATGAAGTTCCTTACATGGACCTTTCATCACTTCAAGAGAACCCTTCGACCCTTCTGCCATCCCCTGCGGGAGCGTCGGGGAAGCCGAGAAGCTTCACTCAAAAATCCCCAAGTCTTCGAAGGAACACATAACTCTGGTCTCTAACTCAAAAGGTGCGGTTGAGGGTCTAATAAAGGGTCAAACTTCTTCCCAACCGAGCCTCTAATCAACGTCTCATCCACGGCACTCTCCCTTTGTCTTCATTAACTAGATTAAAAGAAACCCAGCCATTGTCCCGCCCCTTCTCATTTCCACCCAGCCCACCATAAGGGACGAATAAGGAGTCCGCTCAAATGCGAGCCTCTCATTTAAGAAGGAATTATTAGGTAATAAGTGACATAATCTCATTGTTCCTTCCGCCCACGAACTGACATTTGTATATGATATATTTATACATGCAGCGTCTGGGTCTGGCAATCAACTTAACACTGTATGGATAATCACGATGCGTTCTTGGATACATTCTAATACTTCATGTACTTCTACGTGCATGTGTAATATGTGTGAATATGAAAAGGAGCGGAACAAAATTGGTATTTGTGAACAGGAGTTAAGAGGCAAGTTTCCTTATAAAATTCTCTCCCTGCAGTGGGAAAATACATTCCCTCATATGCACTCTCGGCTTAAAAAGGGCTTAAAAAGGATGAAAAGAAAGTTCCAAGATTCTTTCAATGACGGAATCTCTTGTTCTTTTTTTAATCTGTGGATCGTTGAAAACATAAAGATTTAATTTACGAAACAAGATGATGAGCGTGTGTATGAGAGATGTGAGAACTCAATGTTGTATGCCCAGGTAAAATGTAAAGAAAAAACTTGAAAAAAAGTAATAATAATGGAGAGGGTGCCGTGCGTACAAGAAAGCAAATATGAATATGCATCATGGGAGAGAAGATTTTGATGGTGCGGGATAACTGGAGGGCCAAAAAGGAATTTTGGGCTCCGAACGACGGAATAGAATACAGGGAAGTTATATAATAAAATATTATGGATATAACATAGTCTCCTGGTAAAATGTATGTGAGTGTGTATGTATGTAAAGGCAGAAGTGGGTTGTAAGGTGGGGCGGAGATTTTCCTTCATCCCTCTTCGCCTCTAAAGTAAATTCCACCTTTCGTCTTCTTCCATTCTCATTACCACCTTGAGTCTCCCCATAGAGATATACAAGTTCTTTCCGCTCCTCATCTTCGCTCAAAGATCATGAAGCCCCGACCGAGAAATTTCATCTCTCCAACGCATTGATTCGATAATAATTCCCCCATATAAGAGAATCGCTGCGTATTGAGAAAGTAATGAGAGAAGGCAGAAATTGAAATGTCGGGGGCGTGTGAAGTGCTCAAGTTATCATATTTATTCTGAAGAGATGAAGAGGCTTAAATTCTTCCTTTGCCTTCTGCTTTTGAAGGGAGCCTTGCAGGAGTTGAAGCTCTATGGAATGCCCGAAGTCGCCAACGTTCAATGTGAAGACTCACTCTCGGTCCGTTTTTACACAATTATTCATTTAATACGTAAAAATATAAATAATTTTTACATAAGTTTAATTACGTTTAATAAATTTTAAAATTGCTAAAATATTCATTTAAACGAAATTTCGGAGTAATAGTTTATTTTTTTAGGTATTTGTCTAAAATATTAACGATAAGGATAATAGTCAAAATATAAGTTATGTAGATTTGCGAGAATTGGGTAAGAAATGATTTAGTGGCGTTAATAAGATGGGTTTTTAAATAAGGAGAGATCCATTTAGAAGAATTGAGGGGAAAGGGGTGATTGAGAGGTTATGAGGGTTTAAGATATTCCGTCTTGTTACAACTCATTCGAATCTCCCCATGCTCAATATCCCTCATTTCCATATTCACATGTGGAAGAGACACGGAGTGAGTAGAGCGCCTTTGGTATCGCTAGACGAGATCACGTCATGTTTTCTTATGGTTTCATCTCTCCTCATTATTGATCATTATTACACTACACGGAACTAGGAGAGATGTGAGCAATTTTTTAATTTATGCTTTCTGCAAATCCTCCACACGGTTTTACTCACATTTCTCAACAGTATGAGCAAATTATTCATTTGGAAAAGTCAAGGACTCAAGACAATGTGAAAAAAGGCGTGATCTTAAAACAAAATTCAAGTCAGAGATAATGATATAGAAAGCTAATGAACAAAAGGTTTATCCCCATTATTATTGCTCTTTCGTGAAGTGGAAGATCATTTATGTGGAAAATATCCATTTAAAATCAAATTGTTAATGAAGATCGACTTATATAGTAATTACTTATTTAGGCATAAAACTCATATTCCTTCATTGTGGTAAAATCTATTAGCATTGTTTTATCATTGATATTCCAAGTTTCACGCTTTTGTTGATCAGATAAGGCTACAAGGTGTCAATATTATGGCATTCATTGAATCCTGCGTAGATTTAACGTAGAGCATGAGTGGAATAATTGAAAGATTAGACAATAGAATCTTTTGATCGAAGCCTGCATAACGTCAAGTGAGAAATAAATGTAGGAATTATATTAGCAAAAAAAGAGTTGAACAGGCTTTTTAATATCGTACATTGCACAGTTTGATACAGGGTAAGATTGGCCATTAAGCGATGAAAAAAATGCACTAGAAAATACAATTTCTTGTATGGATAAAACCGGATTTCTATAATTATAGATTGCACAATTTATGTACAAAATGTTTCGAAACAATGCGAGTGTATGTATTCATTAATATTGGCCTTTTTCTCTTTAATTATTTGCAGTTAAATTGATCAATTGAAGTTTATTATAGTTAATTGTTAATTAAGAACTTGCTTAAATTCAAAACTGACCTTTTTCATGAAAATTTTATTTCTGCATTTCTTAAATTTAGTTAAAAAATATTCAACTTCATTTTTATTTGCTCTCATTATTTTTTTGTATGAATTTTATTAATGGCAGAATTTTGGCTCGGCGGATGACTCCGGTGATTCTGAATTTGAACTCTATGATTATCCGGTTTGATTTTTTTCATGCTATTTATGCTACAATATTATTTTTATTTTTCATATATTAAAGCTTCAATTTACTTTAAATATCATAAAATTATAGTATCTCAGTATCAAATTTTCATTTTACATTAACTTAATACAAGTAACTTAATAAATTTAAATGAAGAGCTACGACGACGAAGAAGTAGAAACGGGTAGTGGTGGGATGCCGCCGATTCCTCCAATGCCTCCACCTAACCCCGATGGAACTACGAGGTTCGGACTTGATGGTCTTAAAGGACAAAAGGGCCAGAAAGGGGAAGCAGGACCAAAGGTCAATTCAATATAAAACATAATGAACATAACATTTTTCATTTTTAACCTGCTTACCAAAACATTGCTTAAAACTTTTCCAAATGTTGCTTTCATTTTCATTATTTAACCACTTCATTGTTGTTTGGTTTAAAAAGTTCATTCCTTATTTAGCGAGTAATGACAAGCTTTTATCTCAATCTTTTGTACATACGCTAATGGACCAATTGTAATAAACGCTATCTACTCACACTAATTTAAGCTCATTAATTATACTTGCATACTTAAAGAAAATTAACGACAAATTTGCACTTAATTACAACTTTAACTTAAGGAAGTACCTCTGTATAACTATTAAAAGTCTATTAAAAGCCTCGGCTCGTGTAAATGTGAGTAACTAAATCGAACTTCTTCTCTTATGTTTAAGCCAAACTGCATACAAATGCCGAAGAACTCAAAAGTGTTCTTCACCAGCTTTAAATAACTAAAACAAACGAGATCTTTAATAAATAAATAAAACGTTTGATTAAATGTCGCATGTTTTTAAAAATCTTGTGAATGTGAATAGGGGAATGAAATTCGTGGGCCGCCTGGTCCCCCTGGAATTCCAGGTCCTCCTCCAATCATCCCCAAAGGAAACTTGTCTCCTGATGTAATTAACCATTATTCAAATCCTTACAAAAGCGCCTAGTCAAACTATGTTCTAGATAAATCCAATAATTAAATAAAATAAAAACTTTTTAAATGATTAGAAAGCATTGTACGATCCCGAGACTCAATGCTACTGCAATATCACTGCCCTTATATCCAAATTGCCAGAGAATCTTCGAGGTCTTCCGGGTCTCGAAGGAAAAGAAGGATCAACTGGGCCAATGGTAAAAAAGATGTTTGGGAATCAAAGTTTGAAATTAAAAGTTTTCTTTTTTGAAGGGGATGACGGGGCTTCCTGGCGTTGAGGGGAAGCAAGGGTTGAGAGGAGAAAAGGGAGATCGAGGCGACCAGGGAGCTCCAGGACCCGAAGGAATCCAAGGGAAAAAAGGTAACAATATAAAAAATTGAATCTCGTGAGTAAGATATGATGTTGTTGTAGGAGAGGTTGGAGTTCCAGGAGCTGTTGGCCCTCCAGGGCCGCCAGGAAAACCAGGAACCACCGGATTCAATGAATTTTATGACGTAAGTTACTGAGGTTTCTTGTGACTTGAACTACGCCTCCGCACTCAGTCAATTTGAGTACCTTTGAGTATTATTAAATATACTGTCATGATTTCATGATTTTACTCTTAGTCAGTATAAAGATGGAATATAATTTACATGGAAGATATCCTGATATGAGAATTAGCATATTTACCATTTTGCATGACAGTCTCGTATATTTGAGAAAATTTTTGAGATGCATTCATAGAGTCTGTACATTTTGTATATGTATAGAGATTGTAATATTAAAAGGATTCATTTCGAGGATTCTTTGATATTGCTAAGGATTAGGGATTGGTCTAGTTAGAGATCAAAGATAGATTTAGCAAGTGGGGAATAAAAGGATGATGATGAGTTATGTGCCATTTAAATGTGCGATTCCTTTCAACATGCAGCCGGATTGGAGACCTCGAAATTTAATTAAGGTTCTCGAGATCCTCATTCAATTATCTCTTGAGAGCAATCCTAATGAAGTGAATTTATGCTTAGGAGATGGGAACCGGATCGGGAACTGGAGGCCGAGGCGGAATGCCCGGACCGAGAGGGGAAAAGGGAGAAAATGGACTTTTAGGCCCAAGAGGAGACAAGGGATTCCCTGGAGAAAAAGGAGAAAGAGGACAGAAAGGCCCACAAGGAAGCAAAGGAGAAAGGGTAAGATAATTTAATATAATTCACATTTGGCTTTAAATAAACAACAATTTTATCTTGTATTTATTTTTCCATTTAGGGATATTCTGGTCCAAAAGGTGATGGAGGTGAGAAAGGAGATAAAGGACCATCTGGAATTGATGGAATTCCGGGTAAATTAAAATATTTTATTAAAATTAATTAATATAGCAATTATTTATATTTTAGTTCCAATGAGGTTTAATTTTCGATTTACTTTGTATTTCAATCTTTTAAGGCACGATTGGTAAGACTGGTCCGACTGGTGAAAGAGGAGAGAAAGGAGATGTTGGGCCGCCTGGTCCTTCAAGTATAGCTGAAGGGCTCATTGCCTCTTTGACTGAAATAAAAGGAGAAATTGGCGAACCGGGACCTAGAGGACCGCCTGTAATATTTAATACATATTTTAATATATTTTTTTCAAGATTATTTAAATAGTTAAACTGAAATGCACTTTTGATTTAATATTGTTAATAGGGAGAACGAGGTCTCCCTGGTTTAACAGGAGGAAAGGGAGAAAAAGGAGAACCTGGCCCAGCATCCATAATCAATGCTGACGGCTCAACTGGATCCATTATTGTAAGTTTGAAGTCTAACCTGCTTTGATACCTAATTAAAATATAGGATAGTTAATGATCTTGAATCTTGAATGAATACAGGGTCTAAAGGGCGAGCCCGGAAGGCGAGGAAAACGAGGAAAACCTGGACCGCCTGGACCACCTGGACCACCAGGCGATATTGGAATTCCTGGTTGGCCGGTAATTAAATCAAAATTAATTCTATCATTTATTCATAAAGCAATTTCAATGAATTACTTTTTTAATATAAAACTAATTCACTAACTTCTTTACTTAAATTATTGCTTTCACTCGAACCTCAGAAAAATATGGTAAATCTCTCAATATTTTTCATACATATCGTGTTGAATTTTCCTTTTAATACAAAATAAGATGTTAATGAAATGATTTATTTTATCAATTAAAAGGGTCGACCTGGACTACCTGGTGTAAGTTTACAAGGAACAAAAGGAGAAAAGGGAGAGCCGGCTGTCCTTCCTGAAAACTTCTTCAACTATGAGGTCGTTGGATCAAGAAATGTTGCAAGTATTCCAGGACCTCCAGGGCCTCCTGGACCACCAGGACCTCCTGGACCTCCTTCACCACGTAAGATTCTTATTAAAATCAAACCGTTCAAGCAGAATCAAGAGAATTTTCTTAATGGGATAACAAAAAGTTTTACTGTTAAATAGAAGAGCCACGTGGACCGATTTACGTTCCAATGCCTGGGCCACCAGGACCTAAAGGAGACGCCGGAACGCCAGGCACTCCTGGATTATCTTATGTTGGAGAACCGGGAGATATGGGCCCGGTTGGTCCAGCAGGGCAACCTGGAGCTTCGCTACCAGGTTGAACAATAAATATTTAAAACAATTTATTATGCATTATTTAATAATTTTATCATAATATGTAAAACATTACCATTCTATTGTTTTTTGTTCAAATTGTCAATAATGCTAAACAGGGATTTAATATTAGTGCATAGGTAAATGTGAATAATAACTTAATATAAATGTCAATTTGTCCTGCTTTCTTGCTTTTCGTCGCCTTTCGGATTCGGGAATGGAAATAGGGAAAGGAGGGATATCCGCTTTGAGGGCTCGTCTTAAAGAATCAACCACTAACACAAATAACAATGGTTTGGTTCCTCAGTTCTTGATCATCAATTAATGCATGGGATTTGTGAAAATAGTGTATGAAAATAAACTGTCTGTTAGGATCTCCTGGGCCACCCGGACCTCCTGGATCTCCTGGAGAACCTTCAAAGGTCATTCCTGGAGCCGTTATATTCCTAACGAGAGAAGCTATGATTAAAGTATGAAGACTTAACATTATTGGAAAACAACGTCACCGAACAAACTAAAACACAATTTACCTTTTATTTTATTTAATTTATTAAAGATGTCCGACTTAAGTCCAGTAGGAACGATTGCATTTGTTAAGAACGAAGAAAATCTTTTTGTTCGAGTTTCCGAAGGATGGAGACCGCTTTTGGTAATTTACGCTATTAACCTAACTCCTTAAATTAACCATGAAGTTAAATTGATATGAGAATTGACATTTTTATAATTCTTATTGAAGATGGGAGAACTTCTTGTGTCTCCTCGAGTAGCCAGTCACGTGGATCTTACAACGGAATATCCTCCAGTTGCAAAACACCCGTTTGTCGCTTCAAGTCTTGTCAATTACGAAATTGGAAGTTCTGTGAGTTAATAAGTTTAATTTATTAACTTTAATACAAAGTTCAAAGCTAACTAACAAAAATGTCCACTAATAACTTTAAACACTCACGCTGCAATATAATTGAATAGGAAAAGCTCACAGAAGTAAGATTCTTATTTCAAAAACTCTTTTTAGCACTTGATTAGGACAATGCAAGATTAAGAAATGAAAGATTATAAAGATGAAATAATTAAATTGAATTCTTTCAGCTTCGCCTTGCTGCCCTCAACGATCCATATAGCGGAGACATGCATGGAGTGAGAGGAGCGGACTATGCTTGCTACCGTCAAGCGAGAATGGCGAATTTACAAGGGACGTTCCGGGCTTTCCTCTCTTCCTACGTCCAAAACCTTGATTCGATTGTCAAGTATTCGGATAGGAATTTGCCAGTAGTGAACACGAAAGGCGAGCCTTTGTTTAACTCATGGGGAGACATTTACACAGGTGATGGGGGAAAATTTAAGTCGCATCCAACAAGAATTTTCTCATTCAATGGGCGAAACGTTCTTCATGACTTCCACTGGTAATTTTATTTATAATATAAATAAAAGATATTTTAATTAGATTAAGGCAGTTTAATTTTAATTTTTTCATTATGCGCTTTACTATCATAGGTTTAAAGTAATGAAAAATATTTTTATTTG